>JAYXIM010027413.1:0-130691 GCA_037575425.1 Anastrepha fraterculus
TTTGCACTGGACGAAGTAGTTGTTAAGCTTAGATTTACTCGCTATCCATTTTAAAAAGACAGCAGCAGTCTCGGCAAAGCTGTAGCTTTGGCTATTTTTCGAGATATTTCCGCATAAAAATATGAAAAAAGCATCAGGCTGAAAATCTTTGGCCTTGAATCCTTGGCTGACTGAATAATGAAGAAGAAGTTTGCTAATTTAGGAAAAGTTTCAGTCAAAGCTCTTGATCGCAGCCGTTCACAAAAAAGTGAGGCCAAATTCAGACTTCGGGGATATATGAACGTTAATAGAAGGTTAGGATATTTGCATATAAACCCGAAACTCACTGTAAATGTTGCTTAATAGCTTACCGTGCTCTGGACTAAAGATTCATAATAATAAAGAATCATAATAAGCTAAAAATATATGTTTTTGTTTATTGGAATGTTTATCTATAACTCGGTTAGTTGAAGATATCTTCCTATAGTAAATTGAGGTCAATTGAGGACTAATCAAGCTCCTTACTTAATAATGTTGTTGTTGTTGTAACAGTATACATATTTTTCAGTATTGCTGCGTGATTTCGGTAACGTAGAATCGCCTAGGAACACTTATGAAGGGATATTTGTAGTCGCTGTATCTCCATACAAGGCTTTGAGTTTCACATGGCTCTGTCCTACGAAATGACAAATATCACGTTTTGTGGAATTTGTTGAACTGGGATAATTTAGGGCAGTTCTTCAGAACTCTAATCTAGGTCACGACTTCGCCCGGGCTGCATTATCGCACAGAGTTCATTATTGGCTTTCCGTTCAGAAGGTCTTAGGTTGATTCTTGGAACAGTTCAGAACTCATTGAATTTAATTTTTTTTTTTTCAGAACTTTTTTCAGTTCAGAACTCAATGCTTTTAATATTTTCTTTTTATTTTAATTTTTTTACAGTAATTCCATATGAATTTAATATTTTCATTGCACTAAATTCTTTAATATTAAAAAGTGTAAACATATTAATTTATTACACTGTGCGACAGTGATTTTATACTTTTATGGAGACCTAGTACAACTTGTAGGTATAGTAAAACTAAGAGAAATGGTATAGGAGAAATTTCCAATACACCCCCAAAGTCTCGTTTTATGGCCATAAAATCGTTTTTCAGTAGGTTGAACTTTCGAACTAAAAAAACAAATTCGAAATCGGATGGAAATTGGCGAAGTTAGGAGTGATTCTTCACATCAATCTACTGAAAAACGGTTTTATGGCCATAAAATGAGATTTTGGGGGTGTATTGGAAATTTCTCCTATACCATTTTGTTTAGTTTTTCTATAGCCACAAGTTGTGCTAGGTCTCCATAAAAGTATATTCAATTTTTTTTTTGTCACACAGTGTTATTTATTAAAATTCAAGAATCAGGAAAATGATATTTACACGATTCCGTTGTGATACGAATTACCAAGTTACTGCTTTAGATGTCGTGCACAGCTTACTAGGCTACACGAAATGATTATAGGAAAGTAATTCTTTATGAGGCTGTTTAAAAATTCACTGCAGGTTTACGATCCTTTGCAAAGTTTAAGTCTGATATCAAAATTACAATAATCTCTATTGAATACCTTGACAGAAGCGAATTATAGGCTGCGATAGCGGTCATGAACCAATTGGCAAGAGAAAGTATAACAGCTGATCTGATGCTCCAAAATTATTTGGTGGCCTTGCATGATCTTAAAATTAATGACTTATTATTATTTTTGTTTATCTCTTTCCCTTGGAAATAATATCCAGCTGTCCAGGTCGGGCTCACTAGAGGTTGCTCATTAGCTGGTTAGTGGAAAACAGTTAACTGCGTTCCTTTTTCTCTTTCGCCATCATTCAGGCGCTCTCTTGAAAGCTTTGAGGTGTTTGAACACACACTTGTGCATTCCCAGCCTTAGGTAAGGCATTACTAAAGTATTTTAAGTCTGCCATAGTGAATTTTCTGAAAGTGAAGAGTTCGAGTGCGGAGTCAATTTTCGCCTACAATTAAGAATTTGAAAGTATCGTAGGCAGCCATGATTAAAGAGGTGTCAATGTGTTACAAAACGTATTTTTATTTTAGCCATCAAATTTATTTAGCCATTTATTTGAAACTTCAATATATCACTTAATCACACGTAATTAATGTATTAGTGCAAGTGGGCATGAAAGTACGTAAAGAGCGACGTATTGTCAAAGAGTTGATTTTGTTTGAGTGTTCTGCTGTTGAAGTCGAATCATTCAGGTCACAAAGCGATACAATTAAATGTGAATAAAAGCTGCCATTGCAAAACTTAACAAAAAAAAGTATCATGAACATCATTTTTCTTTTCTTGACGCAAAAAAAAAAAAGAAAAAATATGTACATACACAGCTTTCTTCCCAAAGTAAAAAAATCCATTCAACCGAATCCGTCATCAATCCTAAAAAGGTTGCTTATTTTACACGAATAACTCATTAATTTATTTACAAGGCTTAAATAAAATGTCAGCATTTGATTTCATTAATTATACTTATCTGCAAAAAAATCTATTGAGAAAAAACAAGCAAGCCAAAGACCGTACAAAGTTTGCGTTTGAGATAGCCTATCACACCGATTTGCTTTTCCCAACTAATGAACAACACGCAGGATATCACCATTCACTGGATATTCTTGCTAAAAGCAACGTAATGGCAAATCAAAGTTTTAACTTTAACCCTTTGCTAACTTTACACAGCTTATCCCCGCCTGCAAGCACTCCTCCCCAGCCTACGGCCCTGCGGATCATCCATCTCTTTGTTTGAGCGGAAATTTGACTCAATGCAAAAGTTATATCAGTTTTTTGTCAGTGCCAAAGTACCAAAGTACGAAAGTAACTTCGGAGAGATAGTAAATGAAAAGTTTGCTTGTTAAACTTGCCATGAAATAACCGAGGGCAGGTGTACTTTAGAGTAAATGCACTGCGCGTATAGTTGAATAGCCGCAGTATCATCGTCGTCCTTATCATCAGCCATAGTTGCGAGCAACTGTCTGTGATTATTACGTTGTGACATATTTAATTACACTTCAAAAGTTTCTATACTTATGCAATATGTATGTATGTGTGTATGTGTGTTGCCGCAAAATGGCGGGAAGAAAAAAATTAAGACAGAATATGTCGGGTGTGTCCTGGTGCATTAAATTAATTAAAAAGTTCGCTTCAATTCATTTAGCAGCAAAATAACGGTACACATATGTGTGTATATGTAAGTAAGCGCTCGGGAATATTTACGATAAATATTAATGCGAAGAAAAATTAATTGGCTGTAAAAGTTGTATTACAAATAAAACATAAAAGTGGTTTAATTCGCGTTTATTTATACGCACACACATTCACGTGCACCAAAAAAAGTGAAGTCAGTGCGCATTAGGTGAAATTAAAAAATAATAAAGATTAAATATAAAAAATGTTGTGAAACAAAAAACTGCAATAAAGCTAAAAAGGATAGACTTTTAGATAGCGGTTATGACGCGAACGCCACAGTAATTGAATGTTCGTCTAAAAGTGCTGCAGATTAATCTGCACCACTCTAAGGCTGCCTCGGCAGCCCTCATTCTTCGTCTCTCTGACCTCAGAGAAGACATCATTCTCATCCAAGAACCTTGCATATCAAACGACAAGATATGCGGCCTGAAAGATAGGCACTACACCTTGTTTCAAGGTGAGGCTAACGTTAGATCGCGCTCTTGTATTCTCATTCGAAAACATATTAATGCTTTTCTTCTTCCCTTTAGCAATGCTGACACCACTGCCATAGAGGTTGAATCTGTCCACGGCCCGATTTGGATTGTGTCAGCTTACATGCCTTACGACGCAGCGGAGACGCCTCCTCCTGAAGCAGTGAGAAGGCTCGTCAATATGGCGCATCTGAACCAGAAACGCATCATTATTGGAGCAGACGCTAATGCACATCATATTGTTTGGGGTAGTACAAACAACAACACACGAGGTGAGCAACTCTTTGACTACATTCTAGCGAATAAGCTTGATATATGTAATAGAGGTGATGTCCCTACGTTTCTTAACTCGTCTAGAAGAGAAGTACTCGATATTACTCTTGCTAGCGAATCATGTACACAACTGGTGCAGGACTGGAGCGTTGATAAACAGCACTCTTTTTCCGTCCACCAATATATAACATTCACTTTAAAAGCCGAAACGGCAAAACCCATGAAGTACCTTAACAAAAAACGTATGAATTGGATCAAATATAAAGAACATCTTGCCAATGGACTTCTTGATATCAGGCAGTTTGAAATGGCAAATAAAAACGATATCGAAAACGCTGTCAACATGATAACGAAGACGTGTCAAAGCGCAGCACGACAATCTTGCCCCCTGACGAAAACAGGAGGTAAGCATAAACCTTTTTGGTGGACTCCAGAAATCTCAGAACTTCGCAATCGAACTCGGAAACTCTTTAACCAATCTAAAATAACAGACGAATGGGAAGAATATAGACAACGTCTCAAAGACTTTAAGAAAGCTGTCAGAAGTGCAAAACCCACATCCTGGCGATCATACACTCAAGAATTAGAGAACTCTACAGAAGTAAACAGACTACGCAAGATTCT
The DNA here is from genome assembly GCA_037575425.1 of Anastrepha fraterculus. Taxonomy (NCBI): domain Eukaryota; kingdom Metazoa; phylum Arthropoda; class Insecta; order Diptera; family Tephritidae; genus Anastrepha; species Anastrepha fraterculus. The sequence goes on from JAYXIM010027413.1 coordinate 4,585, forward strand.
TGCATCAAACCCAGTCCCTCCCAGTTTTATCATGACTCAAGATGGAACTTGAACTACTTCAACTGACCACACTCTTAGAATACTTCTAGAATCTCACTTTCCAGGCTGTGTTGCCAACTTACCTGCACTTCCCAGCAGTTTTCGGAGTAATTATGGGAATAGATCAGATCTAATCAGCTCTAATAGCATCTCTAAAGCAATACTAAGTTTTCAAAAATTTAAATCACCAGGTCCTGACAACATCATTCCAGCAGAACTTCAAGAAAGACTGGAAATTCTACTGCCTTGGTTAACAAGGATCTTTAACAAGTGTTTAAATCTCTCTTACCTTCCGGAAGAAATCGAAGGTAGTATTCATTCCGAAAACGGGGAAGCCTTCACACTGCAAACCAAACATCTTCAGGCCCATTAGCCTAAGCTCTTTTTGCTTAAAGGCTTTTGAAAAAGTCTTAGATGAACAAATAAAAACCCAACTTGATACTAAGTTGATCTCTGAGGCACAACATGCCTACACTAAAGGGAAATCGATTGAAACGGCACTTCATTCACTGGTGCAAACAGTGGAAACTTCCCTTCACAATAAGGAGTACTCTCTTGTCGCATTTATGGACATAGAAGGTGCTTTTAATAATATTGAACCCAACAGAAAACAGATGTAAAAACAGATGGGGTTTTTCACCTCGGATCTGGATTGGATATATACCTCGATCATCAAACCGATACTCTTCTACGGCGTGGTTGTATGGTGGACAGCACTCGAAAAACGGTGTAGAGTAGAGACAATTGATCGAGTCCAAAGAACAGCCTGCCTCCTGATAACAGGATGCTTAACAACAACACCTACTAAGGCTCTTAATACGTTGCTTCACTTGTTCACTATCGATTTGGCTGGCAAAGCGATTGCAGCGAAAGCAGCGACACGCATGAATGCTATATCGAAATGGAAAAAGTATCTTGGCCATTCGGCCATATTGAACAGGAACACTGTTATCTCTTCCGACATAGACTATCATGTAAGTCTTCCATCACCACCCTTGCTATTCTCCTGTTCACTCCCAACTAGGGAAGAATGGAAGACAAATCTAACCGAAATCGATGGCCCTCTGATTATATATACAGATGGTTCAAAACAAGACGGCAAAGTGGGATTTGGAATCTTTTCCAATTCCCCTCACATCAATCTATCATTTAGATTACCCGACTACTGTAGTATATTCCATGCGGAAGTATCTGGTGTGCTGCGAAAACTATCTTAGAAAAGAGATTATCACTTGAGGATATCCGCTTTTTCACTGACAGTCAAGCGGCCGTTCGAGCACTCAGCTCCTCTTATACCCACTCAGATATTTTTCGATCCTGTCTCTTACCTCTTAACGAGATAAGTGTTCAGAATTCTGTCCAAGTTATCTGGATACCGGGTCACAGTGGATTCGAAGGTAACTGCAAAGCTGTTGAGCTCGCAAGAGCTGGAGCTGCGCAATCAAATGTTAGTAACTTACCCACAATCCACATTCCGCTCTCAACATGTAAATTGTTCATTGATCGAGAATTTCACAGCATTGCTGATCGGAAGTGGCGAGTGGAAACTACTTGCGTTACGACCAGACAAATCTGGCCATCCTACAATCTGAAACAGACAAAAACCCTTATAAGTCTATCGAAACACGAACTAAGGCATATAATATCTCTTATCACCGGCCACTGCCTTTTGGGCACGTCGGCTCGGGGTTGCTCAAAACGACCTGTGCAGATACTGCGAGGACGAAGATGAGGAAGTATCGAGCAGACGTTTGCTGTGCAGTTGTCCCGGTCTAGCCAGAAGTCGACTCGCTCTTCTAGGCTCTCCAACAATTGACAATCTTTCAGTACTCTCGAACCTGAAAATCGAATCTCTCATCAAATTCTCGAAACGAATTAATATCTTTGACCAAAATCTACAATAAAAATCTCGGTTAGGTGGGGAAATCATATAACATAATGAGCTCTAGGGCAACACGCCCTACGCACCCAACTTGCGGTCTATGTGGCACTCCGATGCGGGGCCACCCTTAAACCAACCAAGCTAAAAATAATTAAAAATTAATTCTGAAATAAAATAAAAATAAAAAATAAAGTAAAAAAGAAAAAAAATTTAGAGAAAAAAAAATTAAGAAAAATTAATGTATTAATTAAAATTTAAATACAATCAAATAAGTACCAAAAGGGGGGAAAAGTATACACAGATAAAATGAAGAAATGAACTTAAAAATGTTGTAAAATATAACAAATATAAAAAAATTCCAAAATCAAAAAAAGAAACGAATTATAATTCGTAGTTCAAAACATAAAAAATAAAATAAATTTAATAATTACAATTAAAAAAAATATTAACAAATAAATAGAATTGTATATACAAGTAAAATGAAATATAAAAAAATGAAGTAGAAATTAAAACTAAAATTAAATTAGAAAAAAAACAGAAAGTAATCAAAAAATATAGTGTAAATAAAATGAGATAAAAGTTGAAAATGCATCTGAAACCCTACAACCTCTTCTTTAATAGTTGCACACCATTAGTTGCAAACCACTATAAGGAGGGACACGAAGAAGTTGGAAAAATGGTTCACATCAAAATACTAAAACACGTGGAAGTAAGAGACACCGTGGAGCAATATTAGAACTATCCTGAGCAAATCATTGAACTTACTCAATAAAAATTATACTAGGATAGATCCATCCTAATTCCCGCTTATCAAACAATGATACCAAATAGACCAGACATGACAATTATAGACAAGTTTGATAAAAAGCACAAATAGTTGATCCAAACACTCAACATGAAGAAAGCAAAAAATGCGCCGCCAGCTCAATTCTTTAAAGCAATACTCAGTTTAAAGGGTGCTAAAATAATACCAGTTGTAATAGTCTCAACCGAAACAGTAACCAAGCACACAGTGGAAGCTATGACTGAACTAAACCTAGAACATAAAATATTCACGCAGATGCAGAAAGCATTCCTCATAATAGCAGCATCGATCATACGTGAGACCGTATGATAGTGAACTTAATGGCTAGATGATGGAGAACAACGACTACTAATACCAACAGACCCTTGGTTTATGGGCCCGGGGCCGTGAATTCCAGCAATTAACTGTAGTTGTGGATTTCCAATAAAATAAAATAAAATTGAATTTAGAAAGTATTGCCAAATAAAAATTTTGGAAATATTGTAAAATAAAAAGAACAAATTAATAAAAAATTCCAAAAAACTAAAATGTAATTAGAAACATACGAACTAAACAAAAATTAATGTATTCCATAAAAAATAAAACGAATATGAAATAAATTTAATGAAAACTAAAAAATATACTAAAAAAGTCAAATGTATACATAAGAAAACATAATTAAAAGAAAATAAAAAGGAAGTAGAAATTAAAACTAAAATTGAATTATAAAGATTGTTTACTTTCTTAAATAAATAAATTCAAAATAAAATAAAAATAAATCAAAATGAAAATAAAAACCATTTTAAAATAAAAGAAGATAAAGCAAAATAACAAAAAAATAATATATAATACCAAACATGCAAAATAAAAAAAGTATGTAGCCAGAAAAATTTAAATAATTTTACTTAAACCAAATTTGAAAAATATATAAGAAATATTTAATGTGAATAAAAATAAAATATAATAAAATAAAATTTAATGAGATGCACGAATTATTGAGCAATCTTTATTAAGCGTTTTACGAAAAACGATATTAATATTGTCACAGAAAAAAGAACAATCAGAAAAATGAGTAATAATAGATGACACGCATAGTGTTGCCAGAAATAAATTCAACACGCCCTCTCAATATGCGGATCATCTAAGCAGTTAAACCAAGTCCAGTACGACATCTTTCGTGATTTACTCGTGCTAATGGTTTTGTCATCACATCCGCAAGCATCTCATGCGTTGATATGTGTGCCAATGTGAATAACCCTTTACTGACGCATTCTCGAACAAAGTGGTGCTTTATGTCGATGTGTTTGGTCCTCGCATGATAAACCGGATCACTCGCCAAACATTGCGCTCCTCTATTATCCACATATATTGTAATATCAGTAAACTCTTTAGTGCCAATCTCGAGTAAAAGGCTACGTAGATAAACTGCCTCTTTAGCTGCTTCTGCCAAACTAACATATTCGGCCTCTGTTGACGAAAGTGCGACAGTACGTTGTTTTTGTGATTTCCAGCTAATGGCTGCATTGCTGAGCAAATATGCATAGCCCGTATAAGAACGACGATCGTTTGTGCATCCACCCCAGTCAGCATCGGTGTAGCCTACAAGCGGAAGGGCTGTCCTTTGATACACCAAACCTTTATCAGCCGTGCCAGCAAGATACCTTAAGACACGTTTAACCGCATTCCAGTGTGCTTTCGAAGGATCATTTACGAACTGCGCCAATCTTGCCACCGTATTAGCTATGTCGGGTCTTGTTGCAACGGACAAATACATAAGAGCCCCAATTATTTCCCTATATGGATAGGTTTTATCAAGCTTCTCGCAAGATTTATCAAAAACCGTATTACATTCTGACGGCGTAGCTACTGGGTTACATTCACTCATGCCGTATTGTCTCAATAGTTCTAATATGTAACCCATTTGCTTCAAAATAATTACACCATTCTCTTGATGAATCTCTAATCCAAGACAATAGTTGGCTTTACCGACATCTTTAATGTCGAAATCATTTAAAAATTGCTGCTTAAATTTGTAAATTATATTTGGTTCACGTGACGCTATTAGTAAATCGTCCACATATACCAACAACAAAACTAAATTTGTATCGAATTCTCCATAGAATAAACATGGTTCATTCTTTGTGGCCCGTAATCCCATACTTAAAATCTTCAACTTAAGTTTGGAGTACCACTGTCGTCCAGCTTGCTTTAGGCCATATAGTGCTCTCTTAAGTCGACAGGCATTGCCACCATTACTTAAATCGTTCAGCATTTTGGAAGCTTTTCTACCAATTTCACCCTCCTTATCATTATTTAATATAATTCGTTGCAAAATATCGTATAACATAGTTGGCACTTTCATGAGCACTTTTTCATCTAATGCTCCATTCAGATATGCGCTCACAACATCAAACTGCCAAATTGTGAGGCCAAAGTGTGCCGACAAAGCGAGCATTAACCGTACTGTATCTAATCGTGCTACCGGTGCAAACGTCTCATAGTAATTAACCCCGTATGTTTGACTACAACCTTTAGCTACAAGTCGAGCTTTTCGCCTCTCTATTTTACCATCTGGCCCACACTTGTTCGTCAGAACAAAACGGCAACCAACTACATCTTCCTTCTCAGTAGTCTTAACAATATCCCACGTATCATTCTTTATAATATTAGTGATTTCGCAGTCCAATGCGTCTCGCCATTCATTGCTTTCGGGCCCACGCAATGCGCTCTGCATATTGACCTCAGCTATACCAACGAAAACATTATCATCAGCAGACTCATACTCGTCTGAAACATTACTGCCTATGTCGCCCTCTGGACTAAATGATAGCGGAACTGATTCTGAATTTTCGCGATACTGAAATAATTTACGCGGTCGTCCTCTCTTTCCAGTTCGCAGTAATTTTGGTGCTCCTGGTGCTCTTTTCATTTCTTTTACTTCTTCTTGAACCTTGGCAACAGGTTCACTGCTCCTTACACTCTGGTTATTTGGATGAGGTGAGAACTCCACACTTTTGGGACTGGCGCTATTATTCTCTTCTGCAAATGTTGGCAACGACAGCAGCTCATCAATATCGCGAGTTGGGGGGGAATAAACCGGTTGTTGTTAATTTATAAACCTGACGTCACGCGCACATATGATTTTATGCTCTTTTGACAACCATACCCGATAACCCTTCTTATCTCGTGGATATCCCACAAACACGCCTTCAAATGACCTGGGAGCAAGTTTACTTTTTGAAGCTACTTTATCTAGTACCATCACCTTAGATCCAAATGTCCTAAAGTACTTCACATTGGGTTTCACTTTGTTCAAACACTCATAAGGCGTCTTCCCTTGTAAACTTCTCGATGGACATCTGTTCCTTATATGACAAGCAGTCGCCACAGCTTCTGACCAAAAACTTCTACGCAGACCGGATTGCAACAAAAGACATCTAGTCATGTCCAGCAATGTCCTGTTCATCCTCTCTGCAATACCATTTTGCTCAGGAGTACGAGGGATGCTCAGTCGACGTGCAATGCCCAAATCTGAAAGATACTTATCAAAATCATTATTTACATACTCACGCCCATTATCGGACTGCAAACACTTTATTTTTAATCCTGTTTGCCTTTCCATGAATTGCTGATACATCTTAAAAGCTTCAAAGACACCAGACTTTTCACGCAATAAGTATATTTCGCACCACCTGGTGCAGTCATCTATGAAGGTAACGAAATATCTTGCTTTAGAAAATGACTGTTCCCTAAACGGTCCAACAACGTCCGAATGCACTATGTTCAAAGGCTTCGAACAAGGTACTCTGCCCTTATTAAAAGGAAGTGCAGACATTTTACCGGCCACACATACTTCGCACTGTGACAATTGTTTAACGTCGCCAAAATCTGATAAAGGAACGACACCATCATGCATTAACCTTGATAAATCTGCCGCGTTTAGATGACCCAAACGACAGTGCCACTTCAACAGTTCGGAGCACTTCGTTTGAGCAGCAGCGCACTCGCTGCTTTCACGAACAAAATATAAATCGCCCTTGCGATCTGCAATCAAAGTTGTAACGCCACTTGCATTACATACATAAGCCCCTTCTTTGGAAAATGTCACTCTGTGTCCTTTATCGGTAATTTTTGCCACCGAAATTAAATTCGTACGCAACTCGGGTACAAACAACGTGTTCTGAAACTCAATATGCCGCTGACCATTTTCACTTGACACTGACAACTTCACCACGCCTTTGCCTTTAACATCTGCACAAGCCTGACTTGCCAAATTAAGCTTCGCTTTTGACGTATTTTCCATCGTTTTAAAATTATATTCATCACCAAACAGGTGCGCCGTACATCCACTGTCTAACACCCATCCGCGCTTTAATCGTTTAGTACTCACACCAAATGTCCCGTCTGTTGTCCCAGAATGGCATGCAACATACGTATCGTCAACACTATATGCTAAACTTTTGGAATTTCTACCGCCTTCATTCTTTGAAGGACATACGCTGATCTTGTGCCCTAGTACACCACATTTGAAACATCTTATTTCCTTTTTACTTTTAGAAAAATGTTTACGAGCGTTTTCACGGGACTTTGCAGTCATTGCTATTACTGTACTGCTCGATGACTGCTGACGTGCTTCACTCTCTTCCATTATTTTTACTTTAAGCACTTCAGCGGTTGGAAGTGAATCACGTGACTCGATTGCACAACGAAAATTCTCATAAGTAGACGGCAAGCTGTATAGCAGCGTAATTGAAAGAAGATCTCCATTTATCTGCACGCTCATGCTCTCCAATTTGTCTACGGCATCAAAAAATTTCGCAATATGCTCTTTCACATCTTTGCCTTCCGTCAACTTCTGTAACATTAGCTGCTTCAGTAGCGTTGCCTTTCGCGCCGGACCTTTTGACGCATAAATCGATTCCAATTTGACCCATACTTCTCGTGATGTCTCACATCCACGTACCTGTTTCAATTCAGATGGATTTATAGCCAAAATCAAATCAGCTTTAGCTTTACGGTCATTTTTCAACCATGTGCTTCTCGCAGCGGGCTCGGCTTCTGACGGTATCGTCACATGACCACTTACATATTCCCAAAGATCATTTTTGATCAGCAATGCTTCTACTTGCATGCTCCACGTATCAAAATTCTCCTTCGACAACAACTCGATCCGGGATGAGCTGGATGCAGAACTCGAGGCCATCACGCTAAATGTATCGCTATATTTGTATGCGTCGATTTGATTTACCAAACTTTGAGTTTTCTTCAAAATATTACGCATGAACAAACTATAAGACTAGATACGCTTTATTTTGGACATCTGGGCCCATAACCTAATGAGATGCACGAATTATTGAGCAATCTTTATTAAGCGTTTTACGAAAAACGATATTAATATTGTCACAGAAAAAAGAACAATCAGAAAAATGAGTAATAATAGATGACACGCATAGTGTTGCCAGAAATAAATTCAACAAAATTAATAAAAGGACGCAGAATCAAAAGAAGTAAAATAATATTTAAGTTAAAATAAAATCAAATAGAGTGAAATAAAATAAGACAAAATAAAATAGAAGTAAATTAAAGTAAAATAAAATAGAAAAAAATGCATATAGGGTTTTCCAATAAGAGGCGTTATTTTGATAATGAAAGAAAAATTCTATTTTTTATATAAATGATCGGGTGTTTATTTTATTATAAAGAGGAAGGTATGCCATTAATAGTGGAAAATAACATCAGGCAAATGACCACCACGACCACGCTCACAGGGCAATATCCTTTTCATGAAATTTTTCATAACCGAAATGCAAAGTGGCTGCCCTATGTCCTCGATAGCCTCACGAATTCCATCTTTGAGGTCTTCAATCGACACTGGGCTGTTGCCGTAGACCTTCTCTTTCACGTGGCCCCAAAGAAAAAAGTCACAAGGTGTTAAATTACAAGATTTCTGTGGCCAATTGTGATCATCTCTTCGAGAGATAACACGGTCCGGAAATTTTTCCCGTAAAAGATCCATCGTTTCGTGGCTTGTGTGGCACGTAGCGACGTCTTGTTGACAATAAACGTTGTCCATGGTATTAATGTGCAATTAATATCCAATTCTGGCCATACAAAATCGTTAATCATCTCTCGATAGCGCAATCCATTCACCTGTAACACCTGTCAATGGAAAACCCTTTATAAAAAATTAAATCAAATAAAAAAAAAATTTTATGAAAAGATGTATATTTTATTATTAAACTATGCGCATTAACTGTAAGGTAAAATATTGCGTTTTAAATGCTAAAAATTGAAAACGGCACAAAAGTATTTGGCTTTCTCCTTTTCTGCATTGGCGTTAAATGCATTCAGAAACATCCCCAAAACACTCCTAAAATATTTTGGTCGGCAGGCTTGTGCATCGTATTTTCTTCTTCTTCGTTATAAGTCTACTAGAAACATGATCTTATACCCAGAAATACAAAAATTATTTTGTGATTATTTATAATTATTAAATGAACAAACTTGAAAAAAGTAAAAGAAATTTCCCATACCGGGAATCGAACCCGGGCCTTCTGGGTGAAAGCCAGATATCCTAGCCACTAGACCATATGGGACATGCAGTCAAATACAACATATACTTAATAAATAATAAATCGATTTTAAAAATCACGTTTCGCAAAAACAATGCAAAAGCAGATTAAATAGTTTCGGCTTATCTTTTTTTATTTTCCATAACTTATTGAATATTCAAGTGCCTTTTGCTGGTTTGAAGAGCTATTGGCAAAACGTAAACGTTCCCTCTTTTAAAATTTACTCAACCCAAGCATTTGTTGTTTTGTTTTATTAATGCGCGAGTTTGCTTAATTACGTTGGCAAATGAAGAAAAAATTTAGCAACAGTTGGTAAAAATTGTTATCATACAGACACGAGCGGCTACTAAGTTGCCAAGGTGCCAAAGCCTGCCGGCGTAGGTGTCTATTCATGTTTTTTTAACCATTCATTGCTGCTGAACTTAAAAAAATAAGTGCACCAAATAAAATGAATACAAAGTCGCGGCGTATTTAAGCCAATAAACAGCAGCATTCATCGAATTGGCAATGCCTGTGAGCCCAGAGGTGGCCGAAGTGGTCAAAGGGTGGCGTTAGCGCCACCTTATTGCGACGTGCACATGTTGGCAGCAAACACAAATACACATACATACATACACACACACATTTAGTTCGGCCAAGAGCGGTGCTGACGTATTTAAAGCAAAAAAATTATATATAAAATAACAACAATAAGGCAAGGAAATAAAAGTGGGTTTTCCTTGTTGCTTTTGAAATTATGGGCTAAAAAAATTGGGTCAACATTCTGTAGTGCCAACATTAGCCTTGCTATATTTGTATTTACAACTATTTATTTATCTGCTTGTGTGAGTGCGCCTGCTCGAGCAGATTTTTTAATAGTTCGCAAGTGTTGATAAACATTTTCTTGCGCTGCTTGCGGCAATCTACGCTATTTTTACTACATTGTTTTTGTTGATGACAGCAGCAGCAGCAGTTTGAGTTAATTTGTTGTTTATTTTGCATCATTTCAAAGTAATCGGTACTTGATTAAATTTAGAAACGTTTTTGCATATTTTTCGAAAAATAGATTTTGCGCAGTCAAATAAAACGTCCTCGTGGCCTTTCAGCGGCACGTGTACCCCGCTGTCAGATTAAAGCGACATTTTTGGTACGAGTGTGTTTAGACACATTAATCAACCGCTTTGTTTATATTAAATGGAGCAAACTGATTTTCGAATTGGTATTTATAAATTTTACGTTATGAAAAAAATATTGGTTTTTTTATTTACGGGCACATCTGGCTGCAATTTTGTCTAGTTAATCATTGCGAATTCGTTTTGCCAGTATCTCGTAAATACTGAAGTTAATTAGGAAGAATTTAGCGAAACGTTACTTTGACTTGACCAGCAACATACAATACTTCAATGATTGGTATTTAATCACAGGGGAACGTGTAGATATGTATACTTCTATATAATAAGCAGCTTGGTAGTGTACTAAGAGTTGTGATCTGTAAGGTTTCCTTACCTGCATGGGAACTATCGATATGGACAACTATGGTTTGACAGCCGAGAATGGCAAACTGAGTTGATATTTCTGTTTAGTAAGGTTTGATAAATCATCATGAATCGTTTAACGCCAGAACTAAGTCTCCAAATTGTGGAAATTTACTTGGAAAACATTTTTTTTTTCGGGAAGTTCATTGGTTTCCAAAAATGAATCAGCTAAACATTGACGACATTTGGTTCTAACAAAGACGGCGCAACTTGACGGCGTACTAAACAATCTATTTATTCGAATGAACGAATGGACCATGTCACTCGTCGCCATGGTGGACATATGCTGAATATCAAAAAATAAATGCCATGATTGTATTTGTATGTGTATTTCTGCTTTGTATGATATTACCATTTTAAGTTCTCAAGCTCATAAAAAACGCCCGGCAGATTATAGGAATTTTACCTTTGTTGCATAGTCGATTTCAGTAAACATACGGGCATTTTTTCATCTAACTGCTGCCTTTGCTGGTGAACTCACTGGAGTACTAATAACAGGCAAGGAAAATCGTTGCTGATATTCCTTTGACTCTTTTAAAGAGACATTAATGTTTTCTTCAAGGAATTGGTGCGTTTTTAAGGCATAATTTTAGAGACTTGACACGTTACCTAGTCATGCATACTTAGCTTCTTGCGAACAGTTTTCTTCTTTAGATTCAACCTTATGACGAATCTCCGTGCATGAAACACCAATTGATAGAAAAAGTCTTTTGTAATAATCGTCGTGCCACGGCAGGCAATCGTAAACCTCCGAGGTCGTTGGTCTGAGTTGAACTCGTGCAGAGTAGCCAAGTGCTTTGTGAAAGAACCAAACAGGAAAACAGCGACCTTTCTCCTTAAACTCAGCAGGAAGGATCTGAGAATACTGGTGGATGTGATCACAGCGCACAACGTCTGTGGTCAGCATATGGCTTCCATGGGGGTCATGGACAGCCTTTTATATGCCTATCCTATCTTGAGAACGACGACATTGCAGAGCATTTTCTCTGTAGCTGTCCTGCTTTTTCCAGAATCAGACTCAGGATATTGGGTTGCGATATACTGAGTATGGACAAATTTCATACTCTTCCGGATCTTTTAAAATTCATCAATGAATCCAAAAGATTTGTGGAAGAGTGACCTCAAACTAATTTATCCGTTTTTACCATCCACCTTTTTATATTTCCTATCTCTATTCTTTCTACTGATATCTATCCGGGTGTAGTACAATGGTATACTGACTGAGTGCTTGGACTTGTCCAGCTCCCCACAAATCTAATCTTATCTAATCTAATCTAATCTAGTCTAATCTAATATAATCTAATCTAATCTAATCTAATCTAATCTAATCTAATCTAATCTAATCTAATCTAATCTAATCTAATCTAATCTAATCTAATCTAATCTAATCTAATCTAATCTAATCTAATCTAATCTAATCTAATCTAATCTAATCTAATCTAATCTAATCTAATCTAATCTAATCTAATCTAATCTAATCTAATCTAATCTAATCTAATCTAATCTAATCTAATCTAATCTAATCTAATCTAATCTAATCTAATCTAATCTAAACCTCCAAGCGTATTGCTGACATGGAAAAGCTCATTATAAAAATTAACTGCCGTTCGGAATCGGCATAAAACAGTAGGTAACTTCATTTCCTGAACAACTTCAAGACGCGCGTCATAAATAGGAGGAAGAGCTCGGCTAAACACCTAACAGAAGTGTTCACGTCAATTATGTATTTATGATATTATATTATAAATAATTATAACGTCATCTTTACGCTGCCTTCGATGGCTGGTCAAGCATGGCAAGTACCTACTACTCATACTTAGACTGCCATTTCATGGATGTGGAGTGGGGTTTCAGGGATAACTCGAAGGTTGTCCGTTGATCTAAGTACCCGCTTACATGACCAGAAAAGTGGAAATACGTCTCGTCACTCATCATCAATTTCTAGTACAAAATCAGCATTTTCTCCGACTGTGCGGCGTACACGCAATTTTCGTGTGCTTGCGTCGATTTTGATCGGATTTCCTCGCGTTTGGATTTTTCATAGAGAAACCCTACAGCTGCTTTCCGTCCTCGGTTGACTGAGTCTCTCGAAGTCGTGCCATCAGAAGTTGAATTATTTGATCAGTAGGCACCACACAATTCCATTAATGTGGAATACGGCCTATGTACGTATGTGGGCATGTGTAGGCCCAAAAGTCCTCTTGCGATCTTTCAAATTATTCACCATAATTACTTTATGGCTCCATACGAAATTTGCTATCGCGAAATGTTGTATTCTTTGAGAACATGACATGCGCCTATTTATTTATTTAAACTTTCATAAATGCGTATGTGTGTATGTATGCACTTACGTGCTTAATATTTTTATTTGCATTTAATTTTTTCGCTTTTTACAGCGCGAATGACTAATGCCTTTTTAGTCAGTGCGTTTGCCACATAATAAATGCGTGTGTGGCACGCATGTATCGCTGCGTGTTGTAAGTAATTAAATGCATATGGGATTGCATTAGCATGCATGTCATAAGTTACGAAGATTAAAATGCACTGCAGCTCCACTTAGGCACATTCACACTCGTGTATACCGACATAATAAGTAAGTAATCTGGGGAAATATGTTTAATATGACGGCGTAGAAAATAATAAATATAAATATAGTAAAAACAAAAACATTTTTTCATTTCCACTAGCAAACATTTGCAGTGATTTGTTGCACGCGTGCAGGCGATTATCAAATGCAACAAACAAGCTTTGGGCCTTAGGTTGCTTGAGTTATTACAGTGCGTTATTTCTTGCAAAAGCGTTGAGAGTTTCGCCTGTGTGCTTAAGCGTACGAGGCAGTGTTGCCATATCTGAATTTACGCGTGAAGCAAGAATGCAAAAACAAAAGGTTGGCATGATTTGGACATCATAAAAAAATTGTAAACTTTTTTATATGATTCCAAAATTTTTGCGTAGCTGGTTTCAAGCAAAGAGTAAGTAAAACTATAATAAATGTTATAAAATATTTTCATATAAAAACCCTAAAAAAAATAAAAAAATAAATTTAAAAAGTTTTGACAAAAATAATGCAATAAATTCAAAAATAACTTAAAAACAATGAAGTAACAAACTTCTTTAAACTTTGTAAAAAAAAAAATTATAATTTTACAGTATAATAAAAAATGTTATAGACAAATTTTTAGAAAATTTTAGTAAAAAATTTGTAAAGACTATTGTATTTTGCAAAGTCTATTTATTTAAAAAATGCGTAAGCAAATTTTGTATAAAACACAAAAAGGCGATAGTGTGACACCATTGTAAAAAAAGTTTTATGAAATAATTAAAAAAAGGTTTCAAAAAATTCCCTATAAAAAATTAAAAAAAAAAAATCTATTGAATTGGGTAATTTTTCTCCGAAAATATTGAAAAAAATGTAAAATTTGAAAAACGATTTGTAAAAAATAAAAAAAAAGTATTTAAAATATATGTATTTAAAAAATTTGAAACAAGAAGTATTAAAAAAGCCTGTGGTAAAAAATATACGGATAATTTTACAGAATTGTAAAAAATACTCGTATTATAAATATTGTACAATAATTAAAAAAAATATTGTTAAGAAATCTTAAAAATAAATTAGGGGGGGGGTGGGAGAAATATTTAAATTCCAAAAAATTTTGTAAAAATTTTAAACTTTGTAAAGTTATTTCCTATAAAAAGTTGCAAGCAAATTAAAAAAGAAATTAAGTGATAGTGTGGCAGCTTCCAAAACGAAGTGAAAAACTGCAACTTAAGTGACGGCGGCAGCACTGGCATCAAGCGGCGGCTACAGAAAAATTCTCCACGTCTGCAACCGATATGAAAATACGACACAACTAACATCACATGCAACTTAATCATATACGTACTTACCCATATGCAGTTTAGGGGTTCGCATGACTTTTTGCTATCGCAGCCAAGTTGCGAAATACCAGTGCGATTATGAATTTTTAATGCCACTACTTTATGCTAAAATTACAAGGATAATGTTAGACTACTTTTTTTCCTTCTAAATATAAAATGCACCACCGCCTTCAAACTTTTTTCGCAACAAAAAGAAATTTTAATGACATGGCTTTGCTGTAATTTCTTATTACTTTCCATGACCTCACCTGCAGCCGACTTTTTGTTCATGCAACTGTTCTTCCTTGCCGGTTTTCCGCTCGTCGCATACTTTGAGTTTCCTTGGTGCACTTCCATTCCGTACACTCCACTCCCCTGGCACTTAACGCATAGGAAAAATGTATGCGTAAATAAAATATGAAGTCTCCATTGCAACGTTGCGTGGAAAATTTTCTAGCTAGTCACACTGGTGTGGCAGCTGCAATTGCAACTTGCAACTTGGAACGTCGCATATGTGGCGTGATTGCAAATTTTCTGCATTTTGCTAAGCGTAATTTTTTTGATATGCCATTTCATATGCATGGCGCTGGCAGCTTGTTGTTATTTTTGTTGTTGGAGCGGCATGTGGTCACAACGCGGCAAACAAAAACTATTAACAATGCGTGACAGCAAAAACACACGCACTTGTATGGGCGAGGCTGTTGTTGCAGCAACTTTGTAGAAAGTCAATGCACTTTGTAACAGTTTTGAAGTGATTCGTGCAAAAGGAGGAGGTACTCAATTCGGGTGGCTGAAAACAATGCCATTCGAATGATTTAACATTTTCAAAGAAAAAAGAAAATAATAGTGATAAAAAAAATAGTAATAAATAATACACATACACAACTGAAAGTTTGAGTACCTCTATAGCTTTTAAGGTCTCCCTAAGGCAGTTGGTATTATAAGAAAACATTTGTTTTATTGACCTCGCAGTGATCACAATTTCAGCGGCCTGGCTTTCGTCTGGCATTTTCGCCTTAATCAAAGAAAAACTGTAAAATGTACCGAATTTTCTATTTGTTGACTTCCATTGTTAACAGCCTGTAACTTACAGCTCAATGGAACAAACACAAACTGCAAAAAAGTTTTTTTAATATGAAATGTCACCTTGACAACTAGCTAAAACTTTAAATTGTTCGATCGATACTTTACGAGATATCGATCACTACAGCCATCTCACGCGAAAATAATGGATTTTTTTTCTTCAATTACTTCATTAGTGCCATAACTTAAAAACCCAAAATATTGAGAAAAACGATGTCAAAGCTTGCAGTTACTCTGCTTTCCTAAGTAAAAGTAAAGACATTTTTTCATCTAAAGAAGTACAGTTAAAAGACATCGCCATGAATTTTTTACACAGAGAAGAGCTTGTGGTCATTTCTGCATACTTTTCCCAAAAAATATGTTCTTGGATTATGACACTGTTGAAGTAAATGAACGATATAATAAAAATACATTAAAATATACAGGTGCATGCATATATTTTTTGTAAAAAAAACCCATAATTTTAAAATCTCTTAAATTTTTTCCAGCTTGGCGCAATTTTTTCAGTGGAAGGGTTTTTCTTTCACCTATTAATTTTACAATATTTTTTAATATTCCAGCTTTTTAATTATAATACTAAAAAGATTTTAAATTGCCTTTTAATGAAATGCTAATTATGGGTTATGAATAATTAAATGTTAAGCTGCTTACAAAAAGCAATTACGTTTGTTCCATGTACAAGCAAATCTAACTATAGAGAAAAAGTGTGTATGTATGTAAAGTATACATATACATTTACCACGTATTCCATTTTAATAAATAACTAGTTAATAATGCAAGCATAAAGCTTTAGGAAAAACTAAATGCCCTACATGATTCAAAGTAAAAAAAAAATACGACCAAAAGGCTTGTAAATATTGAACTGGTGAATCAATTTGTAGTGGGCGCTAGTGTTGGGAATTAAATTTGATGCAGCTATAAATAATAATTATATGAAAATTTTCCATTGAATTTCACTTACTGAAAAGAGCAAACTTTGGTATTAAGCATGGAACGCAATACCATACAAATGACTGTCCCGGCTGGCTCTCTGGTAGCATATTCTCTCAACCTAATTTTACAGTAAATTTCCGCGGGATTCGATCCCATCTCACAAAGTCTCTTCGATTTCACGTTTCAACTCTTGAATCGCCTCGCGCCTCACAAGAAGTAATCTTATGGAGTCAAATCGTAGCTTCTATGGCGTTTTTCTATCTAATACTTTTTATGAGTGTAAATAAAAATTTAAATTAAATTCAATTCAATTTACATGAAAAACTTGCAAAAAATAGTAAGTGGAAAGAGCGAAAAATATACAAACTGGACAGCAAATGACTTCAGAAAGATATATTATTCTCCTACGAATGCCGATACAATTTGAAACCTAATCTGATATTGAACAATTGACTCAGGCAGAGGAATCGGTAAACAGAACTGTTTAAAAATCGTTTTGGAGAACTTACAAGTTGCTTTCCAAGTAGCCGCATTTTTATGGAGTTTTTTTTCAACATTTGATGTTTCTTGTTCTTAGGTAGTATTCAATTCGATGATTCACTGATTAACCAATTCACCTATGTTAGGACAAAAGGTTGCCTACGCGGCGGCACTACTTGGACAAGGAATCAAATTCGTCCATTGTGATTTCTTACAGTGGAAAAACAGAGAGAGTAAAACCAAGCAGGAGTAAAAAGTAAGACGGGCGTTTCTATTGAAGGGCGATGATCAAACGGTGGCTAAATTTGTATTAGCCACTTCAAGTTACTGAAGAATTTCACCAGATGTGTGATATTTGAACCCAAAGTATCCGCAAGTGTAACGAAAAAGTGAGATCCCACATGTTTAATCTTTGCCCGATGAGAGAGAGGATTCCACCTCGTCCTTCACACAGCTTTTACAAAACCCAAACCCAAGCCTCACCGCATGGATATCTAACGGACAATGCCCGGTAAGAACACCTACCAAATTCGAGAGCTGCGGTTTTGTTAGCCGCATTTACCAGTGGCCAGAAGGATCTCGCAACTTTGCACGTTTGCGCAGTAGGCCAGCCCTTGCTGAGTTGACGCTAGGCCCATCTTTCCAGGAGCAGACCACAGGTTCTCAAGGGAATCAAAATCCTCTCGACATCCATGACAGCATTCATCGGATTATATTCCGGCCAGCCAGACGGTGACTAAAAAGTTTTGTGCTGCCGCTCTGAAGTGGCTGTAGAATTGTATTTTCTATGAACTCGCCGAGAACGGCTGGATCTTACAATACAGCAACGTGTCGGCCCATTCTACGTTCAGTGTGGAAGAGCTTTTGAAGAAACAAGAAAGTTGCGGCAACCACGCTGTAGAACCGATAGCTACTTCTGTGGTTGTTTTATACTTGAATATGAAGTCACTCCTCAAGGGAACTCTAAGTTTCTCATTTCGCGGAGAAACCATCTTCAGGGTCCCCTATATAGCCACCTTATCAGCCCAGTAGCATCGCGCAATGCTTCTGTGAACGGAAACCCGAATGAACTTAATATCTAAGTACTCGGATGCAGTCGAGAGAGAAATCAGGTATTCTCCGACAAATTTCGAGCGCGCAAACAACGAGCGCAGGGCTTTAGTTACTACCTGGTTGTCGGAGTGGATATTTACCGCCTTACAGGAATTACAGGAGTGAGAAATCAATCCACTGCTTCTTCAATAGCGGCTACCTCCGCTTGGAAAGCTTGGGCCTGATCGGGAGCCCCTCGCTGAATATTCCACCACCAGCCTTTTCGTCCAGTTTAGAGTATCCATAAACATGTTTGCCATGTCCTGCTTGCAAATGTTGCGAGATGCCCACTCCTTACTTGGAAGGATATGAACAAAAAGAGTAGCATACGGACCAAGTGAGAGTATAAAAGTAATTTGATCAAGCAACATGGGAATGAATTCTAAGTTCCTAAGAATATTAGAGAGTCCGTAGCTTAAGTCTAACTTGTGACCTGAACACCTCAATCTGATTGCGGCGCTTGTGGTTTTATCTGCTATGCCCTGAGATGCCTTTTTAATCAGAAGCTTTTGCAAAATTTTGCTATGCTTAGTTCTTATCGTAGTTATTTTGCGGTGTTGGGCCAGCCTTTTATATAGAAAACCTTCAACACCGTTAGCAAAAAAATTGTCAAAAATTAATCCGATTTTTGAGCCACTTCAAACTTGCATTTTCACACCACATTTTTCTAAAGATTCTGGTTAAGAAATGGGAAATTGTATTGTTATGAGGTGTTGATTTTTTTTATTCGCACAAAGTTTCAACCCTATTTACTTGGATTTATATGGTTTTTGTAGGAGGATGAGACTATAAATAAAAATAAAAAAACTATTAAAATTCAGTAAAAAACAAATAAATCGGCAAAATCTGTGCTATATTTAGTTATTTAACGCAGTGTGGACATTGCATGAGTGGCATAAGCAATAATACGTATTTAGTAAAAAATTGCTTGTAAAGGCTTAACTGTTAATTGTTTTAATAGTTTCATTATCTACGCGCATCGAGCCACATGGGACCACATGACACATTAACACAGCCCACGGTTGCATGTATCAAATCTACGTAGTGATATAAATAGCACAAAATGCCCCAACGATTATCCAGCCTTAAGTGAAGCTACACCCCTTTATATGAAATATTTACAATGCATGTATGTATATATAGTTATGTACTTAACTGAAATTACGCGCTTACAATGTAATCAAATATTCATACCAATAACTCCATTACCGGCCTTTTCCAATTTCTCTCGCCATGCCCGCTCGTCCCCGTCACTAGTCAAGTACTAATTACTTTACACGCTTCAATCGTACTTTCTATTCTAAATTGCTTGGCGGTCATCAGCGCATATTTAATGCATACAAAGTATAAATATAATATTTCATACACTAAAGGGTCGTTCAAGATTGAGTTTCTTTTTTGGCGGTGTTCTGTTTTGAGTTCGATTTTGCTCGTAAATGGATAAAAAGAATTCAAATTCCTTAAGGTCGGTTTGGTGTTTTTTTGAAAAAAAAAATATAGCAAAAACGAAACTTCTTCTGAGACAAAGCTTTCTTCAATATTTGGCTATGGGAAATTTCACGGAAATATGTTGATCCACCTTTACCTTCCTTTCGTGTGAGTTTTTAGCACATTGTGGCATGGTGATGTCAGTGCTATGCAATTTTTGTTTGAAAATGCTGTTGATAGTTCCCTTACAGTCAACAGATTGCGACATTGAGAAATGTTATCATCCTGTGATTGACTGTATGGATTGGCGGTTTGTGAATGGCGCTAATGAGTTAATTTGCGGAAAGAATCATTTCACGAGATTCTGCGGCAAATTGATCGCCAAGATCGCCCGACTTAACGCTTTTGGACTATTTTTTATAAACCTTCTCAAAGAATCTAGTTCAAAGAATCTATTTCAATGATCCAGAAATAATGGAAGCTTTGAAAGATACAACAGTAGACCAAAAAATGCCCAGATAGAATTCAGCTGTGCGAAAATGCCACTTCAACAATAGAATAGAAATCTGCATGAACATATTAAAATGGCTAAAATCAGCGCGAATTTGGTACATAAAACCAGGATTCAGGATAAATCGGCAACCGTGTGAGGAATGAATGCCAGTTGAAAGCTGAATGTTGGAGAAAGTTGATGAGGCTGTGGCATTACTTGCCCCAACCAGTCTTGACTTGTATCCCTGCAATTTCTTCTCATATATACGAATTAATAAGGACATGACTAACAACAAAAACCATGCAACGCAAAGATTCAAACTTGGTACACAATTTAAATAAGAATTTCTAAATTTACGACAGGTTAAAGCCCATTGAATTTTAGCATAACAAAGCGCAAGTTTCAAATGATTTTTCGCAGTTTTTTATGATGGCATTTTTTCAGATGGCATAAGACCGTTTCCTCCTTATAAAAAAATCGAGTATTTAGGTGTATGGGACCTCAGACCAAATCAAACTACTCGTAAGCTAAACGCCTGGCTTTGAGTTGTGCTTAAGAAATAAAAGGTGGTTACATTTCAAGGGCCGATGTTGAATGTGAACCACACCTAAACGTCAACGACACCGTTGGACTTCTTTCTGTGGGATTATTTGAAAGAAAAGGTGTACGTCGATAAGCCAGAACCTCAATTGTGCCTCAGCGTCATCGAAAATTTGGACCATCGGATGGAGGTGTGTCGTCGAGACCGCGGCGCCCATTTGGCCGATATTTTGTTTCATACGTAATTGAGCCATACCAGTATTATCGTAATAAAGAGAAATGACAATAATTTTCAAAAAAAATTGAATTTTATTCGAAATCAACACCGGCCCTTGAAGCTTAACCACCCTTTACTATAAGTTTTCTTCTTATTCCAATAAACAGATAATGAGTTTCCATTTAAAATATGCGCTTAAGGTGAATTTAAAAAAGAGACTCAAACTTGAGAGTTCCTGCCCAAACGAATGCATTTACGTGTTGTATTTGTGCCATAAAGGGACGTTTTGTTCTTGTGGCAATTATGTGAAATTAGAACTAACTGCCATTTGTAACTAATCATTTCTTGTCAGTAGTGCTTCTATTTGTATCCGCCACATGCATTATAACCACACACATATGCGAATATAGGTGTATGTGAACTATTAATTTCAATTTTTAATTATCCAATCAAGTGTCCAATGCACAGGCAATCAAAACATGTAATGATCAAATAAATGAGTGCAACAGTTGGTGCGAATTCACATTATTAGCGCCAATTTCCATAAATTTCCTGTGCACCAGCAAGTTCTCAAATAGATATTCTTGTGTTTTCTTTTATTATATAAATAGTTCTTTTGTAGCGTGAATGCTTCTTGGTGTTTGGCTTATTGTCGTGTCACGCACCTTGTGGAAAGTTCTCAGGGCAATTTGATCAAATTGCCTGCAATTTCTCTGGTTGATGGCTGTAATTTCACAAAGCCGTTGGATTTGAGTTTACTTTGAAGAACTTATCGTGATTAAGTGGCAACTGCATGTAGTAATTAGAGGCTTACGTGGACTTTAGCACTTGCTGGATTTGTGTCAGCCATATATTATATTATATGATTAAAGGAAATATAAATACTATATTTATTTTTAAAATAGCACCTAGCGTATCCAGTCTTTGGTCTCATATTTCTTATCATGCAACTAATATAGGTATACTCTGAGTATAAATCAAATTGGACTCTAAATATGGTTTCTTTTAAGTAGCGCGACCCCAGCGCCACCTAGGGATTCTGTTCGTAGCCAATGATGACTCCAGTAGCCATTTATTAGGAAATAAATGTGCTAACATTTCATTCAAATAGGTTTAGAAAGCAAATTTTTACAGGCAAGAAACAAATTTTTAGTAATTTTTGTAGTTTCCCTGTCTTAAACTTATATTTTTCTCCATCACGTTTATGCGGTGTGCCATATTCAAATTCTTTAATTGCCATATCATGCGAATTAAATAAATTTGTAAATACTCGTAGCTGAGGTTGTAGTGAAAAAACTCCGATTTAGGTGCGTTACATTTGGTGAGATTGAAAAATGAGGAAATAGGCTTATTTTGTTGCATTAGAAGCGTCATCAACACAGCGAGCTTTAACAAATTACTGCCAACTGTTGAAAGAAAGCCTTCCAATCTAAAGAAACTCACTTTTGAGTGCGCATTAGAGGCCCAAAATTACAAAGGATTTTACAAAAGACACGCCTAGACGTTGTTCTTACTGGTTTCACTATTTTTATTCAAAATATGACTCTTAACAATTATATGTGAAATATTAGATCATTTAAATGTCCACCATGCCCCTCCATATCCACTAGCACATCTACACACATCGAGCTGTCGATGTAAGGTGGTTTTTCAGAAACACTTTGCGCTACAACGTCCAGTTTCTGGTCTGCCAGTCTATCTGTATTTATATTCTATACTCGACAAAACCAGTTTCTCCCACTCGCAACTTGTAAGCTTCTTATTAAGGACGCACTGATCAGTTCTGTAAATCAAAGATAAATTAGTGCCAATACCTGTGAAATTGCTAGGCAAACATGGCCAAGGCTAAACTGTCCAAGAATATTATAAAATTGAGTATACTTTAAATTAGGACCTTAGTAGGGGCCCTCACAGGACATAGGCTCATAGGAAATCATGCATGGAGATTAGGCGTTCACATGCATGATTTCTGTCGTAGCTGCAGGAATGAGGAGGAGTTGGAAACAATTCAACACCTTTTTTGCACATGCCCGGCTCTGGCCAGAAGCAGGAGCCGATATTTAAGATACTACTTCTTAATGAATATAAATAATTTATACACTTTACACTTTTTTAAAGGCTCAGAATGGCTTAGTATGGGAAGGAAAAAGTAGCCCAGCCCCTGCGGCTCACAACGCACTCATTTCGTGGTCTAAGTTGCATCGCTGTCTCTATGTGCGATGCGGCTGCCAAACCTAACTTAACCTAAAACAATTTCTTAAAATTTTTTCACCAACCTTTTAATTGTTGACTCATTCGGATTTCTCTATGGAGCAAAACTCAACAGTCGCCCGTTTTCTTTGACATACGAAAAAGAAAATGGGGCTGGATTGGCTATGTCCTGCGCAGAGGAAGCGGCGACCTTACAAGAACTATGTGCTCATAGGCTATTATTTTTTTATTGAGTTTTGGATTCTCCATCGTCGATTTTATAAGTGGTCAAAATTTTGTCAAATTATAGTTCCACAAAGTGGGTCAAAACGTCAGTCAAAAAATAATAAATATTATATTTACAGACATAACGAGATTTGAGTGAGAGCTACTTTCGACAAAAAGTTTGAAATTAATTTTCTCAAAATATCAAAAAATTTATAGGCTATTTTAATACTAATGTTACGATATATCACATTTTATAAAAATAAAAAGGTCGAGAACAAATTATTGTTATAGACAAAAACTATGTTTTTTCTCAGAGTTCTTAGCCGGCCGATAATCACTACAAGCACGAAAATTGGCCAATTCAAATAAATTTACAGAAGGCCTAAAAGATGCGTGAGTTCAATAGTGCTTTAGAAAATTTCCCACCTTCTATAAAGTGATTAAAATGTAAAATTGCTGCACCATCCACTCAATTCTATTTACAAATATTTTATATAAAATTTCATATGTACTTATGTATGGGCATGGGATCTTTCCCCACTCAATCGAGGCTATGTATGTTGATCATCACTTATCACCAGCATAAAGCATTAGAGCGCAATATTCTGCTATGAAAAACATTATTTTAGACGGAAATCCATTAAACAGTGTACAAAATTGCGTCATAAAGAACTCATATGCTGCCATAACCCACAGCCATTAAAGTCACCAACAACCACCAAACGTAAACCACTTTGCCATATGAACAAAAAAAAGAAAACAACAAAATAATAGAAGAAATACAAAACGAGTGAAACGAACAAATATGCGATAAGTGTAATTTATACGGCAAGAAAAGATACAAACAAATGAGCAATTAGCATATAATTCGCGGCGCATAGCAGAGGAATGAGATCGAGCACGGGAATGGTGGTGTGGCACTGAAACATGGCCACCGAACCAATTCGAGCAAACATAAATGCAAGCAGATACAGATACCAAATACAATATAAGTGCTTTTGTATGCACGCACATTTCCCAATCAAATTAATTTTCAAGTTACAAACCACCAAAGGGAACGGATATCGGGGAGCGCTTGTATGGTCTTGTTTCTCTGCTTTTTTTCGGTAATTTTTTTTTTTTTTTTGTACAAAAGTACAACATGTAACACTTGTTCGTATACTCGCATTTATATAAACATCACGGCAATGCAACATGTAAGCCATTGAAGCGTAAAGCATCCCCCAGTGACTGTGGGCAATGCAGCTGGTTGTTCTCGTATCTATTCTAATAAATAATTTCGTCGGGGTCAGATGCGAATAAGAGAAATCGCGCAAATGTAATTGGGATTGAGCTTCTAAAGAAACAGAAACAGGATGAGAGAGGGAGAGAGCGGAGAGGAAAAGTTAAAGTAAAAGCGGGTTTTGTTGTGCTTCGCGATGTGATTGCTTTTGTTGCCCTGTAGGGAAATCCATTGGTTTTAATTTCCAGTTTTGTTTTTCGGAGCTGAATTCTAAAACTGTTAGAAACAAGAATGCGTAGATTGAAGTGGAAGCTATGCCCCTCAACTTTTGTGTGACGAAATTGTAGATGAGTTGTGTGAGGGAATTGGTAGCAGAGTTTCAAAATAGATAAGACCTGTGAACAAAATCAACAATTACATCAGCCCAACACCTGATTCTCTCGAATTACATAACAGTTGAGTAACGGTACCGCGATATGCATGTTGAGAAGATTTTTAGAGGTGATCTATTTAACAGATCGTTATACGGCTCTCAGCGGATATAATGGGCTGACGTCACTTGTTACGTGCTTACAAAAACACTGGCATTGTGTTGGTAATGTATGAAAAAAATCGACCAATAATACTTCGTTGCCGTCTGAACAACGACTCATTCGGCTGGCGACAAGATTGTGTTAGTGATATACGAAAAAAACCAATACAATCTCCACTTATTTTGCTTCGTTTCCAGCTGAACAACGACTGATTGGACGAGTGTGAAATGATCGTGCAGAATTTGGCTGCCGAATCCAAGTGATGTGGCAGCCAAAGTACCCATCACAATTTTCTTTTTCACTATAGTCAAAGAGTAAACCTGGTAAATCTAACATCCTGGCGTGATACGCACACATTTCTGATTCTTTTAAATGAAGGCCAAACCTGGTAATTTATCACCCTAGCTTCTAAGCCTCACTCAGAGAGAGAAAGTGAGAGGGAGGTATGGAGTCTGATTTTTTATAATTTCTCGTCTCTGAAAACTCTGTTCACTCAGTCTTCACTTAACTTAACTTAACTTAGGAAACTGACAACTAATGTTCTACGCATCCATGTTTTGTTTTTATATCTACTTCACATTTGTTTAAGGGCTCACCGCCTATAATCCCACATCAAGTAAATTTTTTTCAAAGTTCATTTCTAAATTATGGCCCGAGATCTGATAGTCACATTCCCTTTGTTCGATTACCCTTTTCTGCAAAATGAGGGCATTATCTTTCCTGTTACACTCAATTCTTAGTTTTATTCTACTCTCAGCTGCGGCATAATAACTACCTCAATACAAACCGAATTTACTGGTTTGGTTTTCCCTACAGGGTGCTGCGGATATAATCGCTTTTTCTGTTTAATTTGTTGCATTATTGCTAACAACCAGCGGTGGCAATAAATCACCCAAGCAAACAAAAAAAAAAATGTAAATGGAACAACTTAACAAAAATGTAACAAACAAAGGTTCAGAGTGCAGCTCGTTTGCATAGCCAGTTGTTGCTTTTGTTTGTGTTTTGTTGGTATTAGAAAAAGATTAACAACCATCTTCCAGCTCATTTAGCAATAAGAATTATTGAAGTGAATGCTTAAATTATTATTTGTTTTCGAAAATTATGTTGGAATACATATTCTTTTATGTAAATCACTTTGCTGTAAGTTGAAAAGCGAATTAATCAGTACGGCAACGGATTGGAGTGCCCCAAAAAAGTTCTAAATTTTCACAAAAGTACGCACATTTCAGAGCGTAAAAATAATGAAAAAAAAAACTTATCACTCAAGCACTGTTTGTATGTGTGTATATGTATGTGCATATGCTTGTGTGTGTCTATCTAAAATGTGTTCATGCGTGGTATCGCATATTAACTGCTTTATAATGCTGCTGTCAATTGCTTTTTTGCATGTCAGCTCCGCGAACTGCCACATAGGAAGAGCTACAGGCCCTCCCGCAGGGCATGAAAATTAAATTGCTTCTAACTAAATGCGCTTGTAAATGTATATGTATTGCATGTATGTATGTGTACGCATACATATGTATGTAAATGAGGCATATTGATAAAAACCACATGCTGGCGAGCATCTGTAAGTGACGTACTGATGAGTGCCCGTTGGTTGACTCTGGTGCTTGTCTACCCATAAATTGGGGATATTGCCACATTTTGTGGAAGCATTCCACTTAAAATAGCGGATCAAATTCAGAAATTGGTTTTATGGGGAAAAAGTAATAATGTTAAAGCGAAATTTGAGCGAAATGCAAATGATTAGAAGAAATCGTAGAACTGACTTGCTGAGTGATTTGTAACTTCATTAAAACTGTCCGAAATCGGCTTCTTAGTAGTAGTAAGTAATTGCTTTTTCTATGTTAATATCGGTTGCCGTGGTTGATTAGGGTCTGCCTACGCCTAAGTCAAAAAAAGAGGAAAAATAAATTTTTATTTTTATTTTTAATTTATTTTATAATCCAGTACCAAATACCAGTTTATTCGCATAAGGTAGTAGCCCGGTGTGACGGGTTCAAAAAATTGATCTTCTTTTCATTTTTCGGAAGAAAAACATCTTAAAAATATACTATAAAAATTTCGGACAGAATTTTTAATTATTTTTAAAGTTATACCTAAAATAAGAGAGCACGCCGTAGGGTGTATGAAAGCGAATTGGACTTACATATACATCTGTTGTCGAAACTTTAAACGCGTTTTTCTCAAAACCATGTTTTCGAAATTTCGGGGAATCACTGACTCAAAACTGTTCAACCGATTTTGCTAAAAATTTAACCCGTTATTCCAGACACACATATCTAGATCCCTGACCTTTAAAACATTTAATTTTTTAATAATGAACTATTTAATTTAAACAATTTATGAAGAAAAAAATTAGATTTTGAGAACTTTTTTCACAAGTCCGCCATTTTGTTTTGGTTTTTTATTCTTATATATATTTTAGGTTCGGGACCTAATGATAGTCTCTTTGAGTTTTTTATTTCAGATGACTTTGGAAGGCTGTGTGTTTGCCCGAACCAACTGATCTTTGTTTTAAGGACTCCACTTTGACGTCAATTTTTTTTAACAAATTAATATAAAAGTTAATTTAAAAAAAATTTAAATTAACTTTAAAAAAAAAATTTTATATACTTCAAAACACCAATAAAAACATGTAAAGACTTTAAAACGATCGCATTTTATTTTCTTTTTAAAAAGATTCATGAAAAACGTCGAAATTTCGGTCGTTACACCGGACTACTACTACGCGTTCTTAATTTTAGTTTGCTACCTTCTCCCTCTTTTTTCGATGCATTGCTCATAACAGCTTCTAACTCATATTCTTTGCCAAACTAACGGAAATTTAGATTGCATGCCCCTGAATAAGGAAGCTGAAAACATTCAACTTTGGAAAACTCTATTTTGCGTTAAATTAATAGTGGTGAGTTTTTTTTTAACAATTCAAATGCAAAAATATTTTATTAATATGCGTTTTAAGATTTTTCTCAAAATGCCAAAGGGAAAAAAATCTTACTGATTCTGAAAAGGTCGAAATCAATCTGTAGAATAAGCAGAACTATTCATATCGAGCGACTGCGCGAAGAATCGGAAGGTCAGAGGCAGTGGCATGAGAAAGCCTTCTCGCAGGCCGGAGGTTCTCAAGGGAACCCCAGTCCTCTCGGAATGTATGACAGCATTCATCAGAATATATTCCCGATGACTAGAAAGTTGTATGTTGGCGTCCTGATGTTACTGTAGAAACGCATTTTCTAGGAACTCGACGAGAACGACTGGTTCTTACAACATGGCAATGCGCCGGTCCATTTCCCATTCAGTGTGTAAGAGCTTATGACGAAAAAGGGGCGTTCGGAAGTTGCGGCACTCATGCTACAGCACCGATATCTACTTAAACTTCTGCGGTTTTTTATTCTTAAAGATGAAGTAACTCCTTAAAGCATCTTCTCGTGGCGGCGTACCTGGAACTCAAGGAAGCTATAACGGGTTAACTTAGAAGGATTACCCGGGCTGTTTCCAAACTTAGGAGCACCGTTGGAGTTATTGCGCAGATTTAGAGGGAGACTGCTTTGTAGGTCGATATAGCTTTCGAATAGACTCTACTTAAATAATTAAAAAAATAATAATAATCGGCGCTTACACCCTTTTTGGGGTTTTGGCCGAGCTCCTTCTTCTATTTGTGGCGTGCGTTTTGACGTTGTTCCACAAATAGAGAGACCTACAGTTATAAGCCGTCTCCGAGCGGTAGATATTAACACACTTTTATTAGGTCGGGTTGTATGTATGTATGTATGTATGTATGTATGTATGTAACGGAATCTTTGAGCTTAATTTTCACTGGCTTCTAAACATCTGATCGACTTGAAATTTTGCACACCTATCAAGGACCGATGACAATGCAATAATTTGATAAAAGTTTTCCATTATCCTTATTGGGATTGCCAGGATTAATATTTTCTGTTTTTACCTGTGGGCAAAAAGTAAGGTGAATTTGGTTGTAAAATGAAAAATCTTTATTTATTCTTGTAAATCAATTTCATCCCCTTCAAAATAATCCCCTCTCGATGAAATACACGTATGCCAACGATTTTTCCAATTACCGAAACATGCCAAACAGTCCATATAGCCATCAGCACCTTCCTCGATTCAGCTTTTATCTCCTCAATCGACTCGAAACGCGTTCCCCGGAGTAGTCTCTTGAGTTTTGGGAATAGCCAGAAGTTACACGGAGCCAAATCAGGCGAATACGTTGGTTGCGGAACGATATGCGTGGAATTTTTGGCGAAATGGCCACGAAGAACGAGTGCAGTGTGAGACGGTGCATTATCGTGATGCAAAAACCAAGAGTTGTTGGCCCATAATTCTGGTCTTTTTAGATGAATTGCTTCACGTAAACGACGCATAACGCTCAAATAATATTCCTTATTAACAGTTTGGCCTGGTGGAAGGAATTCATAGTGCACCACACCACGAAAATCGAAAAAAACTGGCCAATGGAGTGGGGTAGCCGTTTCTCAGGCTCCCTCCACGAAATAAGTTCTTCATCCCGATTACTTCTTTATCACGGCCGATAAATGCATAGCTTTAGACTCACAGTCGATAAGAAAGAAATTAAATATAACACGAATATATCGAATCATTAATTCACTGACTGCAATGATAACAATAATTTTCATTCACAATAAAAAATAGTTAAAAAAAAAAACTAAAAAACACGCTTTTTTGCTAATGGAACTAAAAAGTAGAAAATAAAAAATAGTTTAAAAAAACTAAAAAACACGCTTTTATTGCCAATCGAACTAAAAAGTATAAAATAAATTTTAATGACAAAGAGACCTATAATGAAGTAATAGCAAATCGAACGATCAGTCATAGTCAACTACCTCAGAACAGAATTATAACAAAAATTGAGATACAAATAGAATAATTCAAATTAGAGTTAAAAGCGTGGGATGCATTTTGCTTCACTTTCATAAACTTCTGTACATAGGTAGTTGCCAATAGAATGATTGTAATATTTACTATATCAAGCATCCCACGCTTTTAACTCTAATTTGAATTATTCTATTTGTATCTCAATTTTTGTTATAATTCTGTTCTGAGGTAGTTGACTATGACTGATCGTTCGATTTGCTATTACTTCATTATAGGTCTCTTTGTCATTAAAATTTATTTTATACTTTTTAGTTCGATTGGCAATAAAAGCGTGTTTTTTAGTTTTTTTAAACTATTTTTTATTTTTATGAATAACTTTTTCATGGCAGAAATACACTCAGAGTTTGCCATTGCCTGCCGAGGGGCGACCGCTATTAGAAAAAAACGTTCTCTTCATTTTGGTGTTTCATGCATGGAGACTCGAACCAACTCTCTCTACTTACTTGTGCTTTATCGACAAATTATTGACAATTTATCCATACTTAATTGCCACTTCCCGTGTGTAGGCTATGAATTTGATTAATTTTCAAAGTCCTACACCTCTTTTATGTAGTCATATCCGTCGTAAATTCCATTTTCATAGCCTAAACAAAGAGATGAAATTGTTTTAAATTAAAATAAATAAATAATAAACGTCACATAATGTGGATGCCAAGAAATGGTCTGTAAAGCTAACAGTGAAGGTGAGAAAAAAGTGGCGGGCCTAATTATTTACTTACACACAATTTGATGGCAAAATACCCATCAAAACATTTTCGAAATTAATTAACGACGATAAGGTCATTAAAAGAAAAAAAATGACAGAAAAAAGAAAAAACAAATAAAGGTAGATGAAAGAAAAAGAAAGTTCGACGCAGCAGAAGGAACCACGAAAAGGAAATTACTTGAAGTTGAGTTAATTTGAGTAAAATGTAATGAGCAGAATGTTGTTGCCTACCTTCATGTCGCTGGATGGTCTAGGCGGGGCATACGCATGGCATCCGCAAAGGCTTTTCTGTTTGTGTTTTCTGTTTGCGCATCTTTCGGTATATCTGCTAAGGTGCAGATCTCCACTAATTTGTGTACACTTGACGCTTCGTCACACTGTGAACAGAAAAAAAAACCTAAAAATAATAAAAAAAATTGCCATTGCTCGAAGGCAGTTAGTGCTGCGGTAAAAGCGTTGTGTCGCAGCTGACCGGCTATTTGTGCCCGGAAAAGGAAGACACACACAGAAATAATTCGGCTACAGAAATGTGCAGAGCGTAAAACAGTTTCTACATTTTCTGGTCATTTGCATTTTTATTTCTATTATTAACATTTCTACCCCACACCGCGCTGCTGCTGAAATATTCGTTTTCCGCTGGACTTAATTTGGGAAATTTCGTATGCGCCCGTAATATCTCGAGATCTATTTTTTCAACTTTATATGTCGCTGCTTTTTTCGTTTTTTTTTTTTTTTTTGAGTTTCACTTTGTACTCATTTCACTGCCATTTGCCTATTTTTTCACAAAAAAAAAGTACCCACTCATAATGAACGTCATTCAACGCACAGAACGAATTAACTACGAGCGACTTAACATTAATAGCAACTTAAATTCAGTCAGATAAGAGTCAAGCAAAAACGGCAAATTGGTTGATAATGTATGAAGAGCAAGCGGAAGAGGAAAATTGAAGAAAATGTCTCAAGGGGGCGGGGAAGGGAGTGAATGCAAGAATACAAGCAAGTGCGGAAGCTACAAGTTGAAAGACGTAGTGAATGAGCAAATTAGTGAAACGCAAAGTGACGGAAGGGTGCAGAAAGCGGCGCCGATCGAATGTGGCATAAAGGCCAGGCCAGTGGATCGCGATAGCGTCTGCTTGTCTAACCATTCGAACAGGCCACGTTGAGATGGCACAAACTTGGTAATAGCGTTGAATGTACAGTAATATTAATAACAGTAATATAATATGTAGGCATATATACATGTATGTATGTATGTATGATATGTATGGTGTAGAAATGTGTATAAATAAATATGTATATGTATATGTAATGTGCCAAATTAACATAAATGTCCACCAACCCAAAAATTACGAAAAGTCGAAAAAAATTGCATTGCACAAAAAAGTTTTTACAAAAGGCCAACGGGAAGTGCTTATATGCTAGTATGCATATAAATGTATGTGTGTGTGTTTATACACATGCAACACATATAATACCTACAACAAAAGACCACGTTGTGGCAGCTCGAAGCGAGTGACAAGTGGTTCAACGGACAACAGATACTGTCAGTGGTTTTGTTTTTTGTTTTTGCTACCTTTAACAAACACAGTGCTGCAAATTTTAACTTTTTTTGTATCACACACGAGAGAATCCACATGAGTGCGTTACTAGAATTTGCATCTCTCACTTCTCATTAAGACGTCAGGATTTTTTTCAGGCGACTTGAAATTTTCACCTGGGATGGAGGATTCGAAAAGCCGGTATTTGATATGAACATAGGGGTATCTCATGCAAGAGGATTACGAAGAAAATTTAAATAAAAAATAGTTTAAAAAAACTAAAAAACACGCTTTTATTGCCAATCGAACTAAAAAGTATAAAATAAATTTTAATGACAAAGAGACCTATAATGAAGTAATAGCAAATCGAACGATCAGTCATAGTCAACTACCTCAGAACAGAATTATAACAAAAATTGAGATACAAATAGAATAATTCAAATTAGAGTTAAAAGCGTGGGATGCTTGATATAGTAAATATTACAATCATTCTATTGGCAACTACCTATGTACAGAAGTTTATGAAAGTGAAGCAAAATGCATCCCACGCTTTTAACTCTAATTTGAATTATTCTATTTGTATCTCAATTTTTGTTATAATTCTGTTCTGAGGTAGTTGACTATGACTGATCGTTCGATTTGCTATTACTTCATTATAGGTCTCTTTGTCATTAAAATTTATTTTATACTTTTTAGTTCGATTGGCAATAAAAGCGTGTTTTTTAGTTTTTTTAAACTATTTTTTATTTTCTACTTTTTAGTTCCATTAGCAAAAAAGCGTGTTTTTTAGTTTTTTTTTTTTAACTATTTTTTATTGTGAATGAAAATTATTGTTATCATTGCAGTCAGTGAATTAATGATTCGATATATTCGTGTTATATTTAATTTCTTTCTTATCGACTGTGAGTCTAAAGCTATGCATTTATCGGCCGTGATAAAGAAGTAATCGGGATGAAGAACTTATTTCGTGGAGGGAGCCTGAGAAACGGCTACCCCACTCCATTGGCCAGTTTTTTTCGATTTTCGTGGTGTGGTGCACTATGAATTCCTTCCACCAGGCCAAACTGTTAATAAGGAATATTATTTGAGCGTTATGCGTCGTTTACGTGAAGCAATTCATCTAAAAAGACCAGAATTATGGGCCAACAACTCTTGGTTTTTGCATCACGATAATGCACCGTCTCACACTGCACTCGTTCTTCGTGGCCATTTCGCCAAAAATTCCACGCATATCGTTCCGCAACCAACGTATTCGCCTGATTTGGCTCCGTGTAACTTCTGGCTATTCCCAAAACTCAAGAGACTACTCCGGGGAACGCGTTTCGAGTCGATTGAGGAGATAAAAGCTGAATCGAGGAAGGTGCTGATGGCTATATGGACTGTTTGGCATGTTTCGGTAATTGGAAAAATCGTTGGCATACGTGTATTTCATCGAGAGGGGATTATTTTGAAGGGGATGAAATTGATTTACAAGAATAAATAAAGATTTTTCATTTTACAACCAAATTCACCTTACTTTTTGCCCACAGGTAAAAACAGAAAATATTAATCCTGGCAATCCCAATAAGGATAATGGAAAACTTTTATCAAATTATTGCATTGTCATCGGTCCTTGATAGGTGTGCAAAATTTCAAGTCGATCAGATGTTTAGAAGCCAGTGAAAATTAAGCTCAAAGATTCCGTTACATACATACATACATACATACATACATACATACAACCCGACCTAATAAAAGTGTGTTAAAAAGAGTTTCCTTGCAATTATGCTTTGAAAATTCTTTGCAATTATGCGTGAAAAATTTCCTTCGAAATTTTCATTCAGGGTAATTCTTTAAAATTTTTCGAATAGTTCAAAAAAGTATAAAAGCCACTTTTTTACTAAAACCTGGCACAAAGCGTTTATTTCTCGGTGCAAAGGGCTATATGTTTAGACTTACGTGGAACGTATGTACCGGAAGACGCGCAGTGAGTCAAAAAGGTTTCGTCACAATGAGTTTGTTTTTAAATAATCACAAAGTTCTTCATGTTAAACGTATCGCTAATTTTTTATGAAAATTTGTGTTTTAGTAAAAGCACCATAAAAGGCACCATAGCCGAAAGGGCGTGACTACCATTCGGAAGTGCATAGGTTCGAATCTTCCTGCATGAAAAATGATAGAAAAGTTCTTTCTAATACTGGTCGCCCTTTGGTAGGCTATGCAAATCTTCGTGTGTATTTCTACCATGTAAAAGCTCCTCATAAAAAATATCTGCCGCTCGGAGTCGGCTTGAAACTGTAGGTCCCCCCATTTGTGGAACAGAAGTATACGCGCCAATTATTTAATTCTTTTTTTTTGTAATAAAAGCCATATAATCGAATTTTGATCAAATTAAAAGAAAAGATTCATTAAATTTTCGTCACAATTTCGATCACACATATCCCTCCGTACAAAGCTTGAGTGCTTGAAGGTAAGACAATGCAGCAGAAAACTTATAGAAGAATTAACGGATTGAATGGAGAATAAAAGGGCGTACCAAAAAAAATTTAAAAATTCCGTATAGAAAACTCAAAATTTCCAAAGATATTTCACGAGTTTTTGGAATTTAATGAAAGTTCGAAACTTCGATTTATGTGACTTTTATTATATAATACTAAAGCCATTATTTTTGCATAAAATGAAAGGAAAAAATTTAGCATAATATTTTTCATGCGAATATTGTAAAAACTCACTCAACCAAAATTTTTTTGTCTGACTGTATATGGTAGAAGCTTATGATGGGCATGCTCTAAGTAGAGCCCAGTGCTTCAGGTGGTTTGAAAAATTCCGAAGTGGTGATTTTAGCGTGGAGAACGAGGACCGTGGCCGGCCACCGAAAAAGTTTGAGGACGCCAAATTGCAAGCATTGTTGGATGAAGATGATGGTCAAATGCAAGAAATGACGGCAGAGCAGTTGGGAGTGACCCAAAAAACCATTTCCAAACGTTTGAAAGACATGGACATGATTTTAAAGGTCGGAAGATGGGTGCCGCATGAACTGACAATGTGTCAATGCACCGCCACATCGAACAAGAGCGACCGGGAATTGGTGGAGACGTACGATTGGGAACCGCTGGTGCATGCGGCTTACTCAGCGATGGGTCACGCACTTTCCGAGCAGCGCTTCAATTCTCTTGAAGAAGCCAAAAAATGGCTCGTTGATTGGTTTGAGGCCAAAGACGGCCAATTTTTTTGGCGCGGCATCCACAAATTGCCTGAGAGATGGGAAAAATGTGTCACTAGAGATGGCTATTATTTGGAATATTAAATTTGTAACCATTTCTTATTAATAAACGTTTGAAAATCTGAAAAAAAAAAATTCAATTCTGATAAATAAAAAAAGTTCCTGCAAGCATTGCTCTAAAACAGATTTTGAGCCTCCTTATTTTTAATTTTAATTATTAATTCCCAATCAATTTTGTTTTTATTTTGCTTAATTTTTGTTTGAAAGAAAATGTGGTATGTGGTTTTTGCGTATAAGAAATTGAATGTTTGATGTTATTTATTTTTGTCAAAACCCTACCTGTCACAGTGCAATCAAAATCCATTTTAGGGCTATGCTTTCATTGACCTTTTTGTTCAGAATTGCCAGTGGAATGCTTTAGTCGCTGAAACAAACTAGAGAAAAAGTTTAACCCTTCGTAGTATACTTATGTATACAAACATACATATGCAAGTAGGTGTGAATGTACCACTTTTCAACAGTTTAAGTTTCCATTTAAGTCTTCTAGGATGCAGAAGGATAATAATTTCAAAGGACATTCTCTACATGTTTTAAAAAGGAGAATTGTAAATAAACAAAATTTTTAAATGCCATTAAATTTCATCTTTCACTGGAAACCTATTGCCTCCTTCCAAAACTTTAATATTTATATATATTTATTTTATTTTCCCAAATTCTGGGTTCTAATAGAAACCCTGAAGTTCTTTTAAATAAATTTCCTGAGGTCCAAGTGGAAAACTAGTAACAAAAACTAACTAAGACCACACGCCAGCATCGGAAGCAAGTCGATACTCTCACCTGTGTGAGCAGCACTGTTGTACGGTGTAATGAAAGCCAGCTCTGTTATGACCAAAAAGGCAAGCTGTGGCGCATTGAAATAACGCGTTGGTGCCACTATGCGGCAGCAAAATAATTCAACACAGTCAGTAAGCAACAATAAGCACAAACGACAGTAATGAATGCAATAATAACAAAAGCATTGACAACAAAAGCTGTACCAGTAACTATCTACCGCAGCAGCCAGTACACAGCTGAAGTTGCTGCAACAAAGCAAAAATACACATCGACCATTGCTATAACAGGCGGATAGACATAAATGTGAAAAAATAATGGCAATAAAAAATTATCGGCAAAAACTTTATTCGGTCAAGCAAATTTTATTTTCACTGGCCTTAAAAAAAAGTTACAAACTCTTATGCCGTGGTTGAATGGGAGTTTCAAACTCAGAATATGCTTTTTATGATTATTAAAGGGCTTCCTATTTTTTCCAATTTCAGCTTGGCATCACTTAAAGGGCTTTTCGTGCATTAAAGAAACCGATCATAAAAAATGCTGAGCAGAATGCTGCTGGAGAGACCTTCGCTCTAAGGCTCCAAGCGACGATTTATCGAAAGTTATTATTATCGAACCGGGACAGAATTGTGACAGTCTAATTGAGAGACTTCATGATGAGAGATCGATGTTTAGTTTATCGAAAGAGGATTTTGCGAGTACTTTTCATTTTCATACTCAGGGCAAAATACTACTTTTCCATTTTCTAGACTGCTAAGCCTGGTATTCCAGTTAACTTCAAAATTATCACTGCCAATTGTTGTGTGGGCACCACCACACCTTTAGAGAATAATTACATTAGACTCGGCATATCCTATCCTCATTACTACGTGAAATCAATGCGGATCTGGGCGTGTGAATTTTGTTTTTTATTTTTAATGCAGAACCCATAATTTTCAGTTTCAATGTGAAAAGACTAACATACTTTTATTTGTATGAGCTTTTAAATTATACGCTGGAAATTGCAACTGGCGTAAAAAATTGTCAGTGCGACCAAAGTATTTGCATGCGCCCCTCATCGCATGATTTCCCATGTCCATTGTTATCACCTATTCCACATTTGCTGTTGTGCAAATTACTGTTATTTTATTTATTTGCATTTCCTGGTTATGCTAATAAAATTGAATAAAGTGTTCCCTCCTACAATGGCGGAAAAATAATAGAAAAATACTGCAAATAATTTTCAAATTCAATTTCACAAAAAAATTGTATGCAATAAAATTTAATTTTTTAAAAAAAGGGGAAAAAATAAATTGCATGAAAATGCGCGTAAGCTTTTGTGCAAATTGAATTTATAAATATTTGAGATTTTTACTTAGGCTTAAAAACTACATAAATCAGGCTCAATAGAAAGATAAACGTACACCAAAATATTTATGCGGATAAGTGCACTATGTATACAGGGTAGTTCAAAAGGCGAGTAGTCGTATCTTTGCAAAAATTAAATTAAATAAAAAACACCTAACTCCTTTCGATATGTAGCCTTATTATTTGCCTTAAATTAGCCTTATTGGAAAGCACAAATATTTCTATTGCTTACGGCATACGTTGCTAATCAGTTTATGTGGCTGTCACGCGTAGAAAGCAAATTTTTCAACACCTCCTTAACCATTTCTGGCGCTATCCTACGAATGGGTTGAGCAAAACTCACCATAAGCGGACTGAGTTTTTCACTTTGTTCACGGCACATCAGTCTTTACTGGGATTTCTCAGAAAAAGTCTAATGGAGACATATCGCAGCTCCAAAGCGCTCAATTGTCAACGTCAAGATGGATGCTAATGCGATTGCCGCACTTGTTGTCCCAAAAGTGGATTGTTGTATGAGCTGGCAAGCTCATAGATCCTTCAATTTCATATTTTCAATTTTGGTATATATAAAATTCTGATAATCCTGCCTTTATAATAGAAATGAGTTATTCCCAAGAGCGTTTTTGAATAAATACGCGCGAATGGCGTGGACATAAAAATCCACATCGAAATGCCACTCCCTGCAAATGAATTGACTTCTCGGCAATCGCTTGTGGGTGCCCTATCCGATATCCAGGAGCGTAAATTTTGTTAGCTGCTATAAGTACCGAGATAATAATAAGTCTTATCTAAAGTTCTTTTTAATAAATGCGCAGTTTGAAACAAGTTTTCAATTTGTCTTATTTATTTATTTACTTGAAATTTATTGAGTTGGCGAATAAGTTCATAGCGTTTCCCAAGGCCAAAAAGCTGCCGAAACAGCCCGGGGCATTTGCGACATGTTTGAAGAAGGTGTCATAGACGAGTCTACAGCACGGAAATTGTTTACAAACTTCAAAAATGGCAACTTTGACGTCGATGGCCGCAGCGAAAGGCTTTCTGAATTCGACGAAGAACGCCTCAAATCTTTTTTGAAGGAGCACGGTCGCTAAACCAGTTGTGAATTGGCGGAAAAAATTAGCTGCGATCCTTAAACGATTCTCAGTTACTTTCATTCAGTGGGATTTACCGAAATATTGGGAGCCTGGGTGCCTCACGAGCTCAAGGAAAACAACAAATAAAGTCGCCTTCAAATTGCTGCTCAGCATCTCGCCCGCTATCGAGCATAAGCTTTGGAAAGGAAAGCTAAGGAAATGAGAAATGGTAGCTACACATCAATATGAAGCAAAGGGAGGACTGAGTGGCTCCAGGAGGTACGCCGAAGCCGAGATTTATGCCGAATCTTCATCCCAAGCGGATCATGATATATGTTTGGTAGGACTGGGAGGGCATGGTGCACTGGGAAACGTTTGAAAATAATGCCACGGTCAACAAGGAGCTCTACATTGCCCAGCTACATCGACTGAAAAAGACCTGATCGACATGGTCAAATGTTGCCGCGCTCCAAGAGCTTGAATGGGAGGTCCTTCAGCATCCGCCGCATTCTCCGGAACTTGCATCGACCGACAACCATCTTTTCCGCTTTCTCTCAAACGATATAAAGGGTAACGCCGATAACAAAGATGCCCTTAAAAACTGGCTCAACAACTTCTTTGACACCAGACCAGGCAATTTTTGTCGGAACGTCATCAAGAAATTCGGCGAGAGGTGGAAAGAGGTTGTGAACAGCAATTGATTTACTTATTAATATAATTACTGTTAAAAAAAGGTATGTACTTATTACCAAACCTAATAATTATAAACAGACTTATTATAAAATCAAGTAAACTAACAGCAGGGGCTATCATCGAACTGGAATTGAAGTGCGAAGTGATTGGTTTGTTCCCGCGGATTTATGAAACGGACTGTCAGCAAAAACTTACCCGTCTTTGAATTGCTTTTGGACCACCCTGTATCAATATATATGCGCTCAAAAAAAAAAAACAGATTACGACGTTGGCTGAAACTGTGTGAAGCGAAAATATACAAGTATAATAAATATTATTTAACTATTTTACTATACTTCTTTTTGGCGCTCTCGGAAATGTCAGCTACAGATTTTTCAAGCATTAAACGTCATATTTTGCTGCGGGGCTGCCACTGTCGGCTGCTCGAGAGAAGTAAGAAAAATATTCTATGGTATCTTGTTGTTGCTAAATTTCACTGAATATGTTATATTTATGTGTGGGTGTGTGAAATGTATGTATACATACATACATACCTACATATACTATTATGATTAATCCATAAATTTCTAACACTTATGCGTTTGCAGCTACTCTCTTCAATTCAGCATTTTGACATTTATGATTGTCATTTATTTGATAAATTTCATACGCCTTATCTTAGTTAATGCTGCTTTTAATACAGTTATAGTTGCTTTGTTAATGTATTTATTAGCTATACTGTACATTGCCCATCAGCTATCGCCAGTCGTTCTAAGGGTGCCACATTAGGTACAGTAAAAAGCAATTTGTTGGCACTTAATGGTATTAAATGACGCTTTGGCCGGTAATCGCCTATCGACAGCAAGCCATTAGTGCCACAATATCTACAAGTAACGGGTGATTTTTTAGCTATTATCCTTTTAAACAGTTGGTTTAAACAGATTACGCACGTTTTGTGTTTTGTTTCACTGCCAAACATCTTCAGTTTGGTCTATAATTTAACCACGAATCGTCTTACATACGAACAACGCTTGCAAATCATTGAATTTTGTTATAAAAATGCGTGTTCTGTTAAGAAAGTTTAGAGTCGAAAAATTGTGTTCAGCGACGAAGTTCATTTTTGGATCAATGCAGAATTGTCCATTTTGGAGTGAACATCAGCCAGAAGAATTGCAAGAGCTACCAATGTATCCAGAAAAGGTCACAGTTTGGTGCGGTTTATGGGCTGGAGTTATCATTGGACCGTACTTCTTCAAAGATGCTGCGAATCGTAACATAACTGTGAATGGTGAGCGCTACCGTGAAATGATATCCAATTTTTTTTGCCCAAAATGCAAGAGCTTGACTTGCATGACATGTGGTTTCAGCAAGACTGTGCCACATGCCACACAGCAAGCGTAACAATGGACTTGTTGAGAGGCGAGTTCGGTGAACATTTTATTTCACATTCGGGACCTGTCAATTGGCCACCCAGACCGTGCGATATCACGCCTTTAGATAATTTTTTGTGGGGCTATGTTGAAGCTCATGTCTATTCAGATATGTGAGATACCGGCCGAAACAAAGAAATTTGAACTAAGCGGATGGACCATTTTAAGCGCAGTCGTGGTCAACATTTGCATGAAATAATCTTCGAATTCACAAATAAAGAACTGAAAAATTCCACTTACATAATTATTAAAAAGAAAAACTGATAATTGTTTTACCTCCCTTAGAAATAAATCGGTCAAATGAGCCTAAAGCCTCGCTGGTACCAAGTCAAACTTATACACCTCCCTCATTTTTCCTCTGATTTGCTTGAATTTTTTACACAAAATTTCGGAAGCTTTAATCTTTCTGTCGTTTATGGTATCCTAGGAGCACATTTGCCATGCTATTTATATACAAAGAGAAGAAACGTGAGCTACTTCGTAGTGACTCCAAATTCACTAGAAACAATTTTGGGGCTATTGGATATCTCCGCATGAAATAAAATTCTCATTAAGGCTGCTTTATGCATTTCCATATAAAACGAAAATTTCTAACGGCGATTGTCGACAGGAACCAGCATTAACACCGATAACAATGTCAGCCTTGAAATCCAACGTAGAATCTCTCTTGCCAACAAGTGCTACTTTGGACTAAGTAGGCAATTGATTAGTAAAGTCCTCTCCCGACGAACGAAACTAACACTCTACAAGACTCTCATCATGCTCGTCCTAACGTATGGCGCAGAAGTTTGAACGATGACAATATCCGATGAAGCGACACTTGGAGTGTTTGTGAGATAGATTCTGCGTAAGATTTTTGGACCCTTGCACGCTGGCAACGGCGAATATCGCAGGCGATGGAACGATGAGCTGTATGAGCTTTACGACGACATAGACATAACGCAGCATATATAGATCCAGCGGCTACGTTGACTGGGTCATGCCGTCCGAATGGATACAAACGCTCCGGCTCTGAAAGTATTCGATGCGGTACCACCTGGTGGTAGTAGAGGAGGGGAAGGCCTTCTCTGCGTTGGAAAGATCAGGTGGAGAAGGACTTGGATTCACTTGGTGTTTCCAATTGGCGCCGGTTAGCACGAGAAAGAAACGACTGACGCGCTTTGTTAAACTCGGCCAAAATCGCGTAAGCGGTTATCTCGCCAATTAAGAAGAATGAAGAAGAAGATTGTCGACAGGTCATGTCAAGCCTCCGAGTGTATTTCTGTCTTAAACAGCTTCCCATAAAGCCAGCTGCCATTCAAGCTTAACGTTTGCTTGTGAACTTGTAATAAATACATACACACACATATTTACACATATGTATATGTGTACGTAGCGGCGGATTTGTGTACTATAAAAAAATTGTTAAATTCATAAATAATCAAAGTTTGCTGTAAACATAGCTATTAAATTACAATAATAAACGCTGACTTACAAATGCCCTTATTTCTATTTATATGCGAGTGTGTGTATGTCTGTATGCGTGTATGTATATTCGTACGTGCTCTCCCTTCTACACATTTCGCTATCTTCTTACATATGTATGTATGTAAGTGGGAATGTGTAGGGGTGTTTTTTTTAGAGGTTAGGTTTTCAAGTTGGCACTACTTTTTTCGTAGATGGTCTTTTTGACAGCTGTCACTTGATTTATGCTCAGTTTGGTTTGCCATTTCATAATGAATACACTTACACCTGAACAACGTTTGTAAATCGTGCAAATTTGGGCCCAAAACGAGATGGTCACCGATCCCGATTTTCACAAGAAAATTTTGTTCAGCGATGAAGCTCACTTTTGGTTGAATGGGTATGCCATTAAGCAAAATTGTCGCATTTGGAGTGAACATAATCCACAAGCCATTGCTGAGACGCCGTTACATTCTCAAAAAGTCACTGTTTGGTGTGCTCTATGGGCAGAGGGAATCATTGGTCCATATTTCTTTAAAAATGAAGCCGGCCATAATGTTACTGTCAATGGAGAGCGCTATAGAGCCGTGATTAATGACTTTTTCGTGCCTGAATTGGACGATGTTGATGTGTACGACCTTTGGTTCCAACAAGACGGGGCTACATGCCATACAGCCAACGCAACAATCGATTTATTGAAGGAAACTTTTGGTGAGCGCATTATCTCGCGCCGTGGACCTGTGGCGTGGCCTCCAAGATCGTGCGATATAACACCGTTGGACTATTTCTTGTGGGGCTATGTGAAGTCGCTTGTCTACGCAGATAAGCCCGAGACGATTGACGTCTTAGAAGAGAATATTCGGCGCGTTATTGCTGACATACGGCCCCAATTGCTGCAAAAAGTGGTCGAAAATTGGGCCTCTCGGCTGGAATTTATTCGAGCCAGCCGCGGCGGCCACTTGCCCGAAATCATTTTTAAAACATAATGGCAAACCCTTATCTTTATAATAAAGCTAAATTCGTGGCCAAAACATTAAATTATATACGTTTTATTTCATCTTGAAAACCTAACCTCTAAAAAAACACCCTTTATTTACGCGTATTCGATATCTGCCTATAGTTGTTATCATTTTATGTCCCACACTCGGGTGCTCCACCCACTTACAAACACCACTACATACATACATACATGCACACAAGCATACTTACAAACAAGTTTTATTATTTCCTATTTGCCATATAATTTTCTAAGCTCTTGAAATAATTCATACACGCTCGTAAATACATAGCAGACATACATACGCACATACATACATACATGTATATGTATGCGTATAAATCGGCATAAAAACATTGAAAATAGGTTATTTGTAGATAAAACATTTTTTATTACATTCGCTATAAGTTATCGTTTGTGTTGTTGCAATATCTGTTTATTCGCTTTTTATAGTTATCATTGTTGTTTTATTTTTTACTATTTTTGGACCCTCGTTCGATTGTTGTCTCAGCTGGGATGCAGATTCTACGATTTATAGGCACTTATAGTAGAACGTCCTAATTATCGTGATAAACATAGATATGTAGATATGTATGCAATAATTATACACACATACACACATACATATATATGTCGCAAGAACAGTAAAAAGCACACAATAAATATTTATATTAAATTTATGATAACTTTTATTGACATTTGCTATTATATCTATTCAAGGCTATGACAAAAATTTAGGCGTGAAAAATTGTTTTTTTTATGTTCAACGGTTAAAAATAAATTTTTAGGGTTGAGTTTATTTAACGCGCCCTCTTTTGATTTAAAGACAGATAATATAAAATATGCACAAAGAATTTAATTTATGAATAAGAAAATTCTATTGAAATGGCGCAATACCTTTTGATAGCTGCGTACGG
Source organism: Anastrepha fraterculus (assembly GCA_037575425.1). Taxonomy (NCBI): domain Eukaryota; kingdom Metazoa; phylum Arthropoda; class Insecta; order Diptera; family Tephritidae; genus Anastrepha; species Anastrepha fraterculus. Next base: position 48,743 of record JAYXIM010027413.1, read on the forward strand.
CAATTTAAGTGACTGGCAGGTTAAGTGAGTACAATACGACATAACAACAATGTATGCAACCTTAGCGAGACTACAACGCGTTGTGGACATCTGTTGCACCGGAGCTTTTTCGACTACTTTAGCCCCGTCATTAGAAGCCCTGGTTAGTCTACCACCACTTGATGTTTTCATCCCAGGAGAAGCCTTGAAGGCCATCTACAAGCTGAAATACAATGGGAATTGGTACGGCCCCTGTCCGGCATTGAACTACAAAAAAGATCCACCGATTCTCTCCATGCCATCAGGAGTCGTGCTTGAAAACAGATGCAGTGTGGTGCTGCTAGAGCCTCAATTGTAGTCAAACTCTGAAAATGAGCCCGGCATTTCGCATTTTAATGCATGACTCCAAGACAAAGCACGGTTCCGGTCTACGTGGAATCCAGCGGGACAAAACTACACTTTGTTCTTGGAATGTACGCATCTATGTTTCCAGCGGAGATCATCTGGAGAACAGATGGAGAGACAGATCTGTATGTGTCTGTGTGCCTTAGACAGACCTACAACCTCTGCAAGGGTAGTTGAGTCCTGTAAATCCAGGCTGAACTATGTCGGTAGACATAATATCTTGATGCTAACATGAGTGGGTAGTGCGGCTAACGAAACCTCTGACTGTTTAGCTAGGATGGACTCTGAGGCCAACTTCTTTGGCTCGGAGGCCGTTCTGCCCCTTCTGCAGCCATAAAACACACAGTTAGCAAACGGGTTACTTCAACCCACAAGCGAGCTTGGCAGGCTGAGAGAGGCTGCAGATGGGCAAAACTGATGTTACCTTTTATGTACGACAGACTGCAAGCAGATCTTCCTGTCATTATGCAGAAGGGGCTACATGCAGCTGGTTGGACTGATGACGGGCCACTTTCTATGGGCGAATCACATGGAGAAGGTAGGGATCTCAGACAGTGCACTCTGACCAGGAGGTGGAGAGGAGATGAGACGGTCTACCACTTTCTGTACGCCTGCTCGGCCCTCGCTCGAATCAGGCTTGTGATCTTTGGCACTGATGTGTTAAAAAGCGACCACTTTGGCTCCTTGGACCACAATATCTACTTAGATTTCGCTGAAGCACCTCGGCCGGTATCTCGTGCATAACTTTAGTAATGTTGGCTTCCAATGCTTCAATCGAAGTCGGTTTATGCACAAAGCATTTACCCAACTCCTTCTATTTCCAAAGCAACCCATTCCTGCTCGGGCTGTATGGCAAGTAGCACCATCTTGTTGGAACCAAATGTTGTGGAGATCAGGTTCTTCAATTTCAGACATCAAAAAGTCGTTTACTATGGCGCGACAGCGTTCGCCATTCACTGTTACAAGGGCGCCATGAAGAAATATAGGCCGATGATTCGTTTAGCCCATAGGCGGCATCAAACGGTTGTTTTCAATGGATGTAATGGCTGTTCTTGAATGCCTTCGGGATGCTCTTCTGCTCAAATACGGCAATTAGGCTTATTGTCGTAGTCATTAAGCTAAAAATTGGCCTCATCGCTGGACACCATAAGTTGGCCTGAGCTTGCGATGAACCTTTTTCACAGAGCGTCGATTTTCGCAATAAACTTGTACGATTTGTAAGCGTTGTTGAGACGTAAGTCTTTCCAAGATGAAATCTCAATAAATACTGAAAAAAATTAAGTATTTAATTTGACAGTAGTCACGCGTGATGTGTCAAAAAACCCTATTGGACGAAGTATCTCCAATCTGATCACTTTTTATACATATGCATATGTATGTTAATGTATGGGCATGAGAATTGGTAATAGGGGGTTAGGTTTGGTTGCATGGCATCTCAAGTAAGCATTAGTACTTATTTTATTTAAATATATTTATACATACATACATATATTTTACTTAGAACAATAAAAACAATTGCATACCAACTTTTTGCACATTTGCCCATCCAAGTGTTTACTTCTGCAAGCGTAGGCACATCCTCATGTGTATGTATGTAGCACACACACACGCTCTCGTCTAACTACATTTGTATGTGCATAAGTGCACTTTTATTTACGAGTGTGTATGAAATTGTATGAGTGTGTAATTGTCACACTTGTGGTTGGCTGCTTCTTCTTGAAGTGGAGAACCGTGCATATGAGCGCGTATGTGTGTGCATTGCAGCGCGAAATTCCACTCATAACTTTCAGCAACAAACACCCGACTTGAGAACACTTCAACGCGCTGCTATTTATTGCTATTGTTTGAGGTTCTTAAAACTTTGCATACCGATTATAAGAAGAGTATTGCATGAATATTATATTTGAGAGCATACATTGTAATTTGTGCGAGCACACCTACATATGAACATACATATACTTACATAAAAGTGTGGTTAAATATGGGTATGCGGTTACATTTGTACTTGCTGAAGGTTAAACGCTGCGAGGGCAACCAACGATCACCAGAGCCAAAGGCAAAGGCAACGCCATCAACATCACCGTCGCTAAAGCCATCGACACCATTGCCAGTGACTCAGGCGGGGCACAGTGTGAACAGCGGAGTGTATGAACTGAAAGAATTTCACAATTAAATAGATTAATTTGCTGGTCATTATTTTTAGTATTCATTAATTGTTTTGCCCAGCATGGAGGTAGGTATAATCACTTTCTGGTAGTAATTTTAAACTCACAGGTCTGCTTTACTGCGGGCAAATAAAAGTTCTCGCATCCTTAACATTCGTTTCGATGTTCGAAATTCTAATTGATTTTCCAATTTAACCTCTAAAAAACAAAAAACTAAGTGGTGCGATTTGACGGCCTTTTGCAACAAATGTTTTTTTTTTCGTAAGGTGGTTGAGTTTAAGTGGCGGAACGTGCGCAGACTGTGACTGCACCTTCTCCGTTTGAGAGATTTTCTGCCTTCACTTGCCTCTGATGTTTGTGCTGGTTAGGGTAGGCGGTGGTGGCTGCCGCTAAATCCAGCGAGAATTTTAGGTCAAAGATAGTGGTCTGTTACCCTGATACCACATTTCACTAAACTGTTCTTAATTGAGCCATCCAGTGTCGCTGATGAGTCTCATCAGCTCACTTAATCGATATCCGACACCTGATTCAGAGTGTCATAGAATAGAGTACCGAGATGGCGAGGCTTTTTTGAAAAAGAGATACACGAGTTGATTTTCTATTTTCTAAATAGAAAATATGTGATCCTTAATTTATTCAAAACGGGTCTTTAGTTTTGTTGTATAATAATTCCTCTCAATTAATAATTAAAACTAAATGCATAAAGAATTTTGTTTGAACCCATTTTGCATAAAGTGCAAAACAAAAGGTTCTAAGTTAGTTAACAATGCATCGTGGTTTGAACTACGTATTAATATTAATTTCCACTAGGGTGGTACACAAAAGTCAAACCACTGAATGTTAAAAAAGGTAATAGAAGATTTTTTTATATTGAAATATGTTAATATTTAATGCAAGATCCCAGAATTTTCCCAAACGTTTTATTAGGAAAATTTCGAGTTTTTGCAAATTTGATATATAATCGCAAAAATATTATTTATTTTTCACTTTTATTCAACTTCAGAAATGTGCAAACGAAGACAGGAAAAATTATATGTAGCTATAAGTATATAAGTATATAACTCTTACACTCGGTTTTGTGTATCTGGCCTTCTCTTATTTTTCGAGTGCGTCTTGATGTTTTCCACAAATGGAGGGATCAACAGTTTTATGTCGCCTCCGAACTGTTGTTGGCTTTTTATGAGGACAGATGGCAGAAATAAACTCGGAGGTTAGCGATTACCTGCTGAGGGGCAGCTGCTATTAAAAAAAACTGTTTCGATCAACTCGGGGTTTCGAACCTGCGAACTTCTGAATGGTAGTCACGTGCCAACGCATTCGGCTACAACTACTTAAATTAACTATTTTTACAGCGCCGCAAAGTGAGCCCATAAATGGTCTTATTTGTTAGTTTTTATATGCGGCTTCAAAATTAGATTTTCATATTTTAAGGACACTGATCGGCAAAAATGAACTTTTAATTGGTCAAATCCACTTTTTTTGGTATTTTTTACTTTATTTTGACTCTCTGAGGGGAAGAAAAAAGAAACAGACAAATAATGCACTACCTTCTACTTCAAAATATGCGATAACTGCCGCATGAAAGATTTAAATTTTTAGCGATTTGATATGAAATTAAAGAAGGGCTTTTCTCTCGTATAAAATATAAGTACAGTGAGGGTCTTATAGGCTTTGCGACACCATTAAAAAAAATTAAATTAAACGTGCGCTTTCATTTCAATATACCACAATTGAGAGCGGTGTCGTGATAAAAATTCTGTATTTCGACTTGTTGTGAGCCACCCTAGTGTTCAACCGCTCTGAAGCTAGATTGAGCTTGTGTCATGAGTTTCTCACAACTAGTCTTCAATTCTTCAAAAATATCCATATATCTGAATATTTTACTTTGTTTTGGAGTGTTTTTCCATGTTCAGCTGGCACTCAGTCGACTTCTGGGGCCTTGCATCCTTTTAGGTCACACTTCGCCATAGGCTTCTCATTTCGCGTATGTTTTGATGGCTACTTTAGTCTTTTACGTTGTCGCTTTCCTCGCATGCATCTCAGGGTAATGGATTACAAGGTTTGGCCATCCGAAGCACAGTTGCGAAAGTAACTTCGGCTGCCACGTCATCGGGGATTAGGCAGTATAATTCTGCGCTGGTATGCATAGGTATAGATTAAAGTGAGTCGCTCATCCACTTGCTACCAGAAATCTTACCAAAGGTATTTTTCCTTGAAATGACTTTTCTCAACCAAGGCATGCATTCATGTACATCTATTTCTAGTCATTCATAAAGGACGGAGTTGATCAATGGCAGACGCCAGCGCGACTGCCCTTGAATAGATCTTCCAGGCCTGATTAGTAGAATGATTAAAGGTTAGTGGATAGGATAGGATAAATGGCTGCCTACGTGAGCGACCCACTTGGACAAAGAATCAAAGTTCGTTTATTGTGTTGCCATACAGAGGAAAAGCAGAGGGAAATGAACCAATCAGGCGAAAAAAAGGAAAAAGGAAGGAAGAAGAAAAGGAGGGATAATGAACAACGCTTGCTAATTACATTCGTATCAATCGCTTCAAGTTATTGGTGAAATTCACCAGGTGTTTGATACTTAAACCTGCTATATCTACAGGTGTAGCAAAAAAGTGAGAGCCCAGATGTCTGAATCTTAGCCCAATGAGAGCAGGATAGCTGAAAAGAATGTAATGACATGTTGCCTCATCCTCCCGACAGCTTCTGCAGAATTCCAAACTAAATAAAAAACTGATAAGTGTGGCCTACTAAAGTTTTAATTCAGTTTAAGGCATAAAAAAATGTTGAACAGCTTCAAAAAACTTCATCCTCAATACAAGTTTTTTATAAAAACGTTACACTGTACCACATCAGCCGCAAACCGTAGCAATCTGCGGTACGGCAACAATGAGAAGGCAACAAACCGTGCAACAAATGCAGCTCGAATACTGGTGACAGCAACTTTCTATAGTTGTTTTTGCTGTTGCTGCTGCTGCTGAACGAGAGCACACCCAAGTATAATAAGTAATCAGCTGTTTTGCTATTTATCTGAATTTAACTGCAACGAAGCGAAAAAAAATTGCTCTGCACTGCGGCGCAAGGAATGAAATGGGCTAGGGGAGTGGCATCACTGCTATTGGGAGCTGTTGCGGCAAGTGGCAAGAAGTGAGTGAGTGATTTGCTGGAATTCCAAATGCCACCAAACAAAAAGCAAGCAATCGCTGCGACATATTAAATGTTGCTGCGGTTTGTGCGCGCTGTTTGCCACCAGCAGCGCAACAACAACAGCAACGAATAGCACAGTATCAGCTTAAGCGGCAGTGCATTGTTCTATGCGGCAGTATTTACATATGCATGTACACACACACATACATACATACATGCCACATTTTCTTTGTGTTGTAACCTTAGAATATTTCAAAAGAGTAACACACCGGAAACCCGCCAGCAGCAACAACAACAACGGCAATTGCAACTGCAGCAATGTGGAATTCGAATCGTACAACGTAAAAAACCCACTGAGGTGAAGCATTCAGTGGAAAATAAACAAACTGGGGTCGACCGCTGCCCTGGTGGCCGCCAACTTGTCTCCCAGTGTTGGCCCGTTTTTGTTATTGTTTGCATACCTGCAACTTACAACAATGAAATACCAGTGAAATGTAATTATGGCAAAAGTAGTTCTTTTTCCCATTTCCTATTTTAAAATAAAAAAGCGCAAGAATTTGCAATAATTGCAAGAAATGTACAATCATACAGCAGTAGCAGCAGCAGCAAAAACATTCAACAAAAAAACATCGGTTATGGTTGTTATTTTTGCTATTATGTTTCGCATTTTTTATTTGATTCTGTTGACTCACTTTGTTGCTGCTACCTTTGCAATATTAGCTGGCATTATTTTATTGCTTTTGTTCGTTTCATTTTGCACTTAATTAGCTTGAATTACTGGCTCTCGTGAAATTGTTAAATTACTAGCAAATGTATGCTTTTGCTGCATGCAACACATAAATATGCAACAGCGTTGAGGAGCAAACGTCAAATATTTTAATGCTATGCAATTTTAACGAATTCCGTTCTTATTGCTTTTTGGTGTTTTTAATATTGCACTAAAATATTTGCATTCATTTTCACTATACAAGGGTGCTTGAAAAACTCCGTTATAATGCATTTATTGCTGGGCAAGGCTACTATGCTACTTTGATGGGGCAAGTTCGTTGCTAAAATCGAGCGAAATTAGTTTGTGCTCAGGGGTATTTATTTCGTTATTCAACTTGTGGCTATCTTAGGTTAGGTTAGGCCACGAAATGGGTCCGTTGTGAGCCGCAGGGCTACATTTCTCTTTCCATATTGAGCCATCCTGAGCCTTAAAAAAAGTGTAAAAGATTGTTGCTACCTAAAGAGTATAGGTAATCTATATTCATTAAGAAGTAGGATCTTAAATATCGGCTCCTGCTTCTGGCCAGAGCCGGGGATGTGCAAAAAAAGTGTTGAATTGTTTCCAACTCCTCCTCATTCCTGCAGCTACGACAGAAATCATGCATGTAAACGCCTAATCTCCATGCATGATTTCCTATGAGACAATGCCCTGTGAGGGCACCTACTAAGGTCCTAATTTTAAACTTAAACTAATTTTTAACAAATCCTTGGCCGAAGGAATATTTATCTATGATTGGAAGCTGACTTCGGTCACTCCTATTTTCAAAAGCGGCAATAAAAGCGATATTGTAAATTACAGACCAATTTCCAAATTATCTGCTGTATCTAAACTCTTTGAATGCGTTGTTAATTTTAGTGTTAAACGTCTAATTAGTCCACGTCAGCATGGTTTTGTAGCTGCAAGATCTACCTTATCTAACTTATCCGTTTTTTCTGATGATTGCCACGCAGGCTTTCAGAATGGTTTCCAAACTGACGCGATATACACGGATTTTTCTAAAGCCTTTGATAAAATCTCCCATACAATTTTAGTAACTAAATTGGCTTGTCTCGGTTTTCATTCAACTTTCCTTGATTGGATTCGGTCCTATTTAATAAAGAGATGCTGCACTGTAGTTATCGATGGGGTTTCTTCGAAACACTACACTGCCACCTCTGGTGTACCTCAGGGTAGTATTTTAGGACCTTTGTTATTTATTTTGTTTATTAATGATATTTATTCGTTTTTTTTTATAATATTCTTGGACAGATTTATCCTTCGTCCTGTTTGCCTAGCAATTTCACTGGTATTAACGCTAATCCATCTTTGATTTACAGAACTGATTAGTGCGTCCGTGGCTATATTACTGCAACTTATTCTGAAGATCATACCGGCTGGTCCATTTAGCATTTGGAATTCGAAATATTGAATTTTTTGACATTCTTTGACATTTACTTTTTGAATATGACTTCATTCAAATGTTGGCTGCAACTACGCTTAAGGTGGTCCATTCTGAAGGTCCAATTTTCAATCACTCGTTCGAGCATTTCGACTGGTATGTCGTGAATAACACGCGTAATGTTGGCTTCCAGAGCTTCAATCGTAGCTGGTTTATCAGCATAGACCTTGGACTTCACGAATCCCCAAAGAAAAAAGTCCAAAGGTGTGATATCACAAGATCTTGGTGGCCAACTCACAGGTCCTAAACGTGAAATCAGCTGCTCTCCGAAATGACTTCTCAATAAAGTCATTGTTTCACGAGCTGTATGGCAAGTGGCTCCGTCTTGTTGAAACCAAATGTCGTAGAGATCATTAGATTCAATTTCAGGTAGCAAAAAGTCCGATATCATGGTACGGTAGCGAGCACCATTCACAGTTACGTTGCGGCCATCATCATTTTTGAAAAAATATGGACCGATGATTCCACCAGCCCATAAACCACACCAGACCGTTGTTTTCTCTGGGTGTAAAGGTAGCTCTTGAACCTGTTCTGGTTGCTCTTCATCCCAAATACGGCAATTTTGCTTATTGACGTAACCATTGAGCCAGAAATGCGCCTCATCGCTGAACAAAATTTTGCTCGAAAACAGCGGATCTTCTTCAATCTTTTCAAGAGCCCAATCAGCAAAACGGTGACGTGGAGGAAGGTCATTTGGCTTTAGTTCTTGTACGAGCTGTATTTTGTATGCTTTTAAATGAAGATCCTTCCGTAAAATTGACCAAGTTGTTCCATACGACAGTCCAAGTTGCTGAGAACGGTGCCGAATCGATTCATCGCGGTTTTCACGTACACTCTCTGCTACTGCCGCTATATTCTCAATGCTTCTTGCTGGACGTGGTCTATTCGGTCGAGAATTATCCACCAATGAACATTCGGATTCAAATTTGTTGATGGTATGTCGAATAGTGTTTAAGGCAGGCCGATTATGTTGACCATAATGCGGTCTAAGCGCACGAAAAACATTTGTCACAGAACGCTGATTTTCATAATACAGTTGAACAATTTGTAGACGTTGTTGCGGTGTGAGTCTTTCCATGATGAAATGCCAAACGCTGTTCAACAAATCCACGATGACAGTTTGCCACAACTCGCGCGCGATTTGTAAAAAAACGCAAATGAAAAAAACTCCTCTTAATTGATCACCCGTTATAACATCGGTGATGTGTCCGAAATCAAGCGAAGGATAACTCTTGCCAACAGGTGCTACTTAGGGCCAAGTGCGCATGTGAGTAGTAAAGTCCTTTCTCAACGAACGAAAACAACACTCTAAAAGACGCTCATCACCCAGTCTATGGCGGTGAAGCCTGGACAATCAAAATGCAGCTCTTGGATTTTTCGAGAGGAAAATACTTCGCAAGAACTTTGGCCCTGCTCGCGTAGATAACGGTTACCGCAATAGAATGAACCACGAGCTGTACGAGCTTTACGGAGGTATTAGTCAAATTAGTCACCTGGCAGCGACTAAGGCGCTCGATGGCGTAGAGGACGTCCTCGGTGGAAAAACCAAATTGAAGATGACATGACTTCTCTTGGCTTAAGAAACTGAAAGCGATGTACGGAAAACCGAGACATCTGGCGAGACATTATTCGGCGGGCTGTAACTCGGTAACGGGTTGTTACGGCCAATTAAGTAAGTAGATGTGTCCGAAATTAAATTTATGGCTAGACATTTGACCATCCAATGCTAGTTCGATTCACTCAAAGGCCAGCAGAATGCTTGGTTGAAGGTAAATATTTTTAGCGAAAAATCAACTTTTCAGATGAAGCTCATTTCATCACCTCAACGACTATGCAAGCAATCAAAATTTTCACATTTGGTGGTCGAAAAACCTAAATGGATCCACGCCTCATCGGCTAAAGTCATCGTCCAAGTTTCTGCGACAGATGCCCCTTTGGATTACTTGATTCAAAAACAGTTCATATAAAAGTATTTTCATGAAGAAATATGTATGTACAAGGTGGCACAAAATAATCATCCAATTTTGTTTTAGAATAACTTTCACTGAGTTTTTTACTCAATAAAAAAAAGTAATTTTGAGTGCTGAAAATCTTATTTTGGCCTTAACGCGCTCCATTGCTTGACTGTTTGTATACTGCAGCTGTCTAATTGTCAAATGTGATTGACGTATGACACCATTTGCGAAAATTATAAATCTTCCGAGGGATGATTATTTGTGTGCCACCTTGTATGCGTATTTCGATGTACAAATTTATATGAGTAAAATATTTCCTACCTGTACATAAAAAATATTATTTAACTTAAATATTTAACATTTCTGAAGATAATAATTTACTCTTCATGGGATGAGCCCACATCCGATTGAAAATAATAAAGAGACTTTCAAATAAGAAAAAAGCAGCCACTATGCACAAAAGCTGTAAAAGATTTAATATTAAGAGACATATCACCAGCCACATCTTTAAGACCCCAGCTGAAATGCAATAATAACAACAAGAAGCCACAGAGTTGCTACAGTAGCATTTTTTGGAGGTCTTCTGTGTTTTTTCAACAATGCCAAGTAAACAACTGCACAATCAACCGAACGAAAAAAGCGAAAAAGAAAACAAATAACTCAACAACTAACCATTCAACCCACAATCCCTTGCACTAACCAACCAACCGAGTAACAATTACTTGTATTGCCACAGAAAAAAAAAACAATAAATAAATAAAACTTTGATGAACGAAAATAAGTCAGCAGGCAAATGCAGTGGGGACACGAACGAAAAAACGAAAATGTTCTTGAACAGATAAAAAAAAATCTCCGAAAAAATGTAATGCAAATGAAAGTAAAGAATGACAATGAAAGCCAGGCAGAAAGTCACTTTTGTAAATGCAAAACAGTCGGGAAAGTGGGCGCAACCAACCAAGCAGCCAACCAAGCAAACAGACAATCAAGTGAATACTCAAAAACGCTTTCAAGTAAACCGCCAGTCAAAGCTAGAGATCACCAAGTCAACATTGAGCAGCAAAACAGCAGAAAAAATATATTTTTATTGTACCTACTTGTATTTATTTTTGTCCTACCCTTTTGTTGCCGCGCTTATTTGCTGTTGTCGTTCGCTTTTTTCGCCTTTTCCTTGGTTATTTATTTATTTTAGTTGCCCAAAAACGTGCAGCAAATCGTTGTACGTGTAACGCACACTCTTCCGCAAATCTACATATGTAAGTATGTATGCGTATTTACCTGCGAGTACCTCCTTTAATTTGCTTCAGTTTCGCGTCGCAGCACTTTTTTCCTTCCTTATCGGCGCTTTATAGAGTCAATGTGTGAGTTTCCACGGGTTTATTTGCTTTTTGCGGTTTGCTCTGCGTTTTCCTTCAAAACTGTTTGATTGGATGCATTGAAATGATAAAAGTTTGTAGAAGGGGAGAGAACAAACGAATGAGGTTTTCGATAAAAATAAAGTGCTCTGCGTTTTTTTATCCTTGACTTATACTTCTTCTTTATTGGTAGCGATTTTTATTTAGACTTGAATGCTTTAAAGTTTTAAAGTTGAATATTCAACGAAAGAACTACATACTTTTAAAGCAGCTCCTATAAAATCAGAAAATTCGTCAACCCTAACCACATTTAAGTGATGAAATACTAAGGGCCGTTTCTCACAATGGTGCCGATAACGGTTAGTTCTCAGCCATGCAAAATGTTATCAAGCATGAAACAACGTTTAGGCTTCTGGACCGCTGTAATGTTTTCTAAGCGGAAGTAGCCGCAATTACGAGAGCAGGGTATTGGTTGCGTACTTCTGTAATTTCTGTAAAGATCTTAAATATCTACTCCGACAGCAAAGCGATAATGAGGGCCTTGAGATCGTTATTTGTGTATTCGGAATTAGTCGGGGAATGCCGGGCTTCTCTCTCGACTGCATCCAAGTACTTTGATTTTAGGCTCAATTGGGTTTCCGGTCACAGTGGCATAGCGAGGCTGATGAGCTTGCTGGACTTTGGAGATAGTTTCATCGTAAAATGAGAGGATTGAAGTTCTCTTGAGAACCTGTGGTCTGCTCCTGGAAAGATGGGCCTCGCGTGAACTCAGCGAGCACCGGGATAGTGCGTAAACGTGCAAAGTCGCGAGTCCCTTCTGGTCACGGGTAGATCGGGTGCGCTAAAGGGAATTTTTAAAGCGGCACAATTTGACAGGTATCCTTACCGGCCATTGGTCGTTAGGTGTCCATGCAGTGAGGCTTGGGATTGCTTCAAGTCCTTTCTCCGGAATCATCTCAGCACCTTCTTCTCAGCTGTACTACTCTCGTCGGGCAAAAGTTTAGACATTTGGGCATCACTTTTTCGGTACACCTGCGGATTTTGCGGGTGTAAATATCATACACCTGGTGAAATTCAGTGGTAGCTTTAAGCGGTTAATACGAACGTAAATCGTCACCATTGATCGTTATCCTCTAATACAAAACGGCTTCTTCCTGTCCCCCCTGTATGGTATCACAACGCACAAATTTTGAGTATTCGTCTAAGTGGGCCCCTCGCAAGGGCAGCCATTTATCCTAACCTCCTAACGAAACAACGTGGCCAAAAATTCAGTCTGCCTGGCTGGATAGCGCTAGCCATTCACTGTAATAGCAGTTGCTCCCACTATGAACTTAATGAACAAATTATTTTTTTTTAAATAATCGCAATTTTTCTAATCTTAATTTTTTTGCAACTGTTCAGAAGCAAAGCACAAAAGTAAATTGTTTTTCGGTCCTTAGAGAAGCCGCACCCTTAAGAGAATTTGTCGGCAACTCTGCACCTGCAACTTCTTTGCAAAATACGCATCCTTTTGCTATACAAATTTGACCTTTCTAAATAATGTAGAAGATTTGGCAGATACATTTGTGCTCATGTTTTGTGCTAAGGTTACCTTCTTTCACTGGTTCTTCTTCTTTTTTGACACCCTAGTCTCCGCAAGCTGAAAAATACGGGTACTTACCCAGCAATTTAAATTTATCAATGATTTCATAGCCACATTCCCAACTATGTTATTATTTACATTTCTATTGTTGTCAAACTTGCTCAGCACGTTTCAACTTTTTTATTTAAATATTAACATTTTTTTATAATCTATTTAAGCGCGTGTGCATTTCAACTTCCTCAAACGAACTTATCGCTTCTTCAGATCTTTCTTCCATAATAAATATTTTCTCTTTATTCCTTTGTTCATTTTTTTGGTATTTTATTTTCTTAAAAATGTTCAGCTTTTGTTTTGTTTTTGTGTTTACCAAGCCTCTGTCATATTCCAATTTAAAATCTTAGATAAGCTGGCTGAAATGTTATCATGTTTTCACAGAATTGTCTGGTTGTCACAGAAATTATGGCGATGAGATAACAGTGCGCTTCTTATCAGTTTAAACTTTATATTACCTGTTATTGCTTACTTTGTGCCGTTGATATTGTGGGTACCTTTGCCACAAATTCCAGGACCATATGTTGCTACTTTATTGTATACCAGTAAATTACTAAAATACGGTAGATGACTCTGTGGGGTGTTTGCAATAGATTATCAAGATTAAGTGGAAGTAGTTGGGGCAGCGAAAGTTGGTGTGTTGTGATGATTCTACCTTATTACACACACACACACACATTTATTATATTTAAAGCAGTCTTTCCAATGGTTCAATTCTAATATTTTGGGCTATTTTTGTGCCTCATAATGGGCGGTGAGTAAGTTTGTGGTCAAACTAAAGTTCATCTCCTTCTCCTTTGGTTAGTTGACTGCCGCATTCCACTTCCAAACGGCCATCTTAACTGACGCCCAGCTCTAAATGAGAGCGGACTGTTACCCGTGCGTGCTGTGTAAAAATTCCGGAAGGCGACAGAAATACGTAGTGGCCAAAAGTGTCATAAGTAGCGGCAGATTTCGCTTTTCCTAAGAGAAATGGCGGATTGCTTCCGTACCTAATTATCACAAATATTTTAATAATGCATTTTTCAAATTTACAACCAAAAGAGGTTCAAAAAACTCATAAATCTTCTGAAGGACAAACTGAGAATGCTCACGGCGACATACGCTCAGCCCAACCAAGCTCTTTCTTAAGTTTAATAAGGGAACTGGGTCTGGATGAGGTACTGTCAAGAGTAGAGGGCATAAAAGACTATAGTTCGAAGTGAAAACCTCCAATAAATCTATATTTAATCTAAATAAGCAATTACACCAGATCTGGAGTGATGGTAATCCACGAGAGCTTTAGGTTTAGATCGGGCTTTATTTCTTTGAAATTGCGCAAGGAATTGCGCTCACTGTGAGACAATCTTTGGCCTAGGTTGGTAAACCGCAAATGATTGCGGTAGTGAAGATCAACATAACTTGTGTTCTTTATGGAATTGAGCCGCGTTTATGTGAAGATGCCATTTCAAAGTGGTTTACTAAGAAGAGCACCTACGGCATTTATTTTCCCAAAATTAAACTCCACATTCAGTAATGGCATCAAGTGCCTATGAAAATAAATAAGTAAAAACTATTGAGGAAATGTTACCTAAACTAACTATTTGTTTTATTTTATTGAAAAGCTTGAGCGCTGTAATTGAAAACTTCTGTAAATAAGCTATTCTCAGACCAATAACCCTTGTTGCTGATGCCACAAGTTCCACGTGGCAACAAAGTCCGAACTAAAGACTTTCTTCATCCATATACTCTAAAACTATTATACTTGCACATATAGCTTCGTGGTGCATTCGAAACTGGAATACGCCGTCTTTATTTTGAGACCAAATTATGCTTGTCATATTAGTAGGCTTGTATGTGTCCAGAGAGTCTTTGTGCGTTATGCTATGCGTTCTTTCAATTTCAATGATTCAAAGGAAGGACTAACTACTCTCTCTCTCACATTCGTTTTCGATTTGATAAGTGGGGCGATTGATTCTCCATCGCTACTAGCGAAAATTAATTTCAATATTCCTCAACGAAGCTTACGAAATCATGATATTTTCTGGTTAGTGATGGTCAGAGCGAATTATGCTTCCAAAGCTCCGATTTCTAGAGTTTCTAGAGAATTTAATATAGTGTGGTCTAGATTTTTCTTCCACAAAACACCCCTTCAAAATGTTACTAAATAGGTTATTTAACTATAGTAGATTCCACCTGTATATAGACAATTCTTTAATTTTGAGCCTAGGATTTTTGTGGCACCCGGTGGAACTAGTGTTAGTCGTCGTAATAAAGCTTGTCATCGGAAACATTACCAATATTATTATTATAAATCATTTTTTGTTGTATTTTTTGGTTTCTATCCAGCTCATGTGTCAGCAGCTCGATGAATTTATTGAATCTATGAAAAGCCAACAAAACCTGCCTGACGGACGTATCTACTAATAAATGTGTAAAAAGAAGCAGACCGCTTCATAAATAAATAGCAAGCATTCCAACATTTATTTAGGTTGCCATAGTTGGGGTCGATGAATGCCACGAATTACGGGAATTGCTGGAATTGGCCAAATTAAGGCAGCACGTGCAATAATAAAGTCAATCGAGGCAGACGAAAATATGAATTCCAACAGCGCACTTCAAAGAAGGAGAAATACGTTCGTAGAAGTGTAAAAAATAAAGCAATATTGACGACGACAAATGATTATTTTAGGGACAGCAGTTGGATAGATGGGATGATACTGGCTAGCGTCGATGCGCCCAAAACCCGCCGGCCAAGCAATTACTCAGCGCTGAGCTATGGAACAGCTGCGTCTGAGCAGGATAAGCGCAAGGAATAGCATAAATTGTATAGGCATATCCCTGGCTGTTGTTGCTATTGTTGCTGTTGTTCTTATTGTGCCGATTATCAACTGGGCGGTTAGTGATTGCTTCTATTTATTTGTATCTGTGCGTGTGTGTGCGCTGGTAACTAAATCGCCGCAAATAATCCAGCCCAAAAGCTAAACTGCATTCGTATTGTTAGTTTTAACTGTAATATATCTGTATGTAGAACGCAAGCTCTGCTGTTTTTATTGTTGCGCATAAATTCAGCCCAGCGCCAAGTGATTGCTATGCTTGGCTGGTTATTGGTCGTCATTTGTGCCTATGCGCGTTTGTGTTGTTGCAAGTGTCTGGCAATACTTTTTGACATTTCTCACATTTCCTTCGCTGCCTTGTTATTCGATGCTAAATTTTTCTTGTTACTCTTTAGTGTTTTTTTTTCTTAATTTTCCTGCCTTTTTCGCTTGTTACTGCTTTATTTAGGTCACACAATTTATTTATTAACCACTTGAATACGAGCAAACTGCGCATAGATATGTCCCCATGGACTGCCTTTATGCTCGTTTTGTCCCAAATTCGGGCAACTCTATTATACTAATAAGGCAAAATATGGCTGTAATATTGGCGAGATGGGCACATTTGGTTAGCAGCGCAGTTTATTTATGCAAGTCGTGTATTAAATGAAAAGAAGCGGTAAAGTAAGTTGCGAATTGCAGAGCGAGAAAGATCGTCAAGCATCCTATGCTGGTGAACTAAAAATGGCCCAATTTGTGAAGTGCTTAACTTATTTTCGGAAGTAAATTAGTAGCTGTAAAAAAAACAATTCATGAATAATAGAGACCTAAAATAGTGAAATGTACTGGCGCTCACAATAATAGCAGCGGGACATATTGCAAAGTTTTGATATTTGTTTCTTTTTTATTAAATTTTATATAAAAACATAGTTAAGTCTACAACAAAAACCATATACGAGTGAAACTTAAAATTTCTGACTCTGTAAAAAATTAAAAATCAATTAAAAAATTAACAAATTTTCATCGAAATTTTCAAAACTGTTTAATCAGAATTTTCAGAAAGATTTTGAGTGCGCAGTTTTACAGCCCAATGAGTTTTATTATCAGGCGTTTTTTATGAGCTTGAGAGCTTAAAATTATAACATATATATATATATAGTTGGCGCGTACACCCTTTTTGGGTGTCTTGACGAGGTCCTCCTCATATTTGTGGTGTGCGTCTTGATGTTGTTCCACAAATGGATGGACCTATAGTTTCAAGCCGACTCCGAACTCCGACTCCGGAGGTTTGCCATTGCCTGCCGAGGGGCTACCGCTATTAGAAAAAACTTTCTCTTAATTTTTTGATTTTCACCGAGATTCGAACCTACGTTCTCTCTGTGAATTCCGAATGGTAGTCACGCACCAAGGAGGATGGTTCCATGTGTAGAAGTCCACGCAAGTGGGGAAAGTTACTGATCGCCATTCACTTGGGAGTGGCCAGGACGATTCTTCTACATATGGTTCAAGCAGCTCACAACGGCCGGGATTAGCCCACGTATCCTCTGGGTAGCTTCCGAACACCCGTTCGGGAGTGAGCTAACGTGAGAAGGCGAAACATTCCAGGATAGCTGGTTGTGCGCTGGGTTTGGGACCCGCCACTAAAAAATCCCCCCCAATGAAAAGACCTGCAAAGCCTCGGATGAGAACTGCCTTTACTGATGACGACCCCTACAAACGAAATAAGGAATATGATTTGAGGGCATGCACCTGGAATGTCCGGTCCCTTAATGGGGAAGGTGCCTCTGCCCGGCTGGTTGATGTCCTCGTGAGAGTAAAGGCTGACATCATTCCTATGAGCGCTGCCCCCGCCACGACATAAAAATCGTGCTTGGCGACTTCAACGCCAGGGTGGGCAAGGAGGGAATTTTTGGTCCCACAGTCGGAAAATTCAGCCTGCACAACGAAACATCCGGTAACGGACAGAGGCTGATCGACTTCGCCGGGGCCCGAAACATGATAGTCTGTAGCACCAGATTCCAGCATAAAAAAATCCACCAAGCTACCTGGCTGCCTCCTGATCGAAAAACGCGAAACCAGATCGATCATGTTGTGACTCGGATCATTACCTTGTTGCAGCTAAACTGCGTACCCGCCTCTGTGCAGCAGAAAACGTACATCTACCTGCGCAAAGAATGTTCGACATCGAAAAGCTGCAATCACAACAGACAGCCAGAAGATTCGCCACTCGACTCTCACTCCTGCTCTCAGAGAGCACTGCCCAACAAACCTGCATGCGCGAGCAATGGAGCAACATTTCTCGTTCCATACGTACCGCCGCCGAAGAAGAAATCGGATTCCGGCGAGCCCGAAAAAACAATTGGTACGACGAGGAATGTCATGCTGCCGCAGAAAGAAAGGATGCTGCCTATAGAGCTACGCTGCGATCGGGCGCAACGCGAGCCATGTGGGATCGCTACAGAGAGCTGAAAAAGGAAGAGAGACGTATTATCCGACAGAAGAAACGAGAGGCCGAAATACGTGAGTGCGAGGAGCTTGAGATGCTGGCCAATAGGAACAACGCCCGAAAATTCTACCAGAAAGTTCGGCGGCTTACAGAAGGTTTTAAGACCGGGGCGTTTTCCTGTAAGAACAAAGACGGCGATCTGGTGACTGACGTACAGAGCAATCTTAAATTATGGAGGGAACACTTCTCGAACCTGTTAAACGGGGACAGCTGCGCATGTCATAGAGAATGTGAAGATCCCGATACCCCAATCGTTGACGACGGAATTGTCGTTCCGTTACCCGACCATGACGAGGTGAGAATAGCAATATCACGGCTAAAGAACAACAAAGCCGCGGGCGCCGACGGACTGCCGGCTGAGCTATTCAAACATGGCGGCGAGGAGCTGGTAAGGTGCATGCATCAGCTCCTATGCAAAATATGGTCGGATGAAAGCATGCCTGCCGATTGGAATTTAAGTGTGCTCTGCCCAATCCATAAGAAGGGAGATCCTGCAATTTGTGCCAATTACCGCGGGATTAGTCTTCTAAATATCGCCTATAAGGTTCTAGCGAGCGTATTGTGTGAAAGGCTGAAGCCCACCGTCAACCAACTGATTGGACCTTATCAGCGTGGCTTTAGACCTGGAAAGTCTACCATCGACCAAATATTCTCAATACGCCAATTCTTGGAAAAGACCCATGAAAGGAGAATCGACAGACACCATCTTTTTGTCGACTTCAAAGCTGCATTCGACAGTACGGAAAGGAGTTACCTGTATGCCGCGATGTCTGAATTTGGTATCCCCGCAAAACTAATTCGGCTATGTAAGATGACGTTGCTCAACACCAGCAGCGCCGTCAGAATTGGGAAGGACCTCTCCGAGCCGTTTGATACTAAACGAGGTTTCAGACAGGGTGACTCGCTGTCGTGTGACTTCTTTAACCTGATGTTGGAGAGCATCGTACGAGCCGCAGAACTTAATCGCTCAGGCACAATTTTTTATAAGAGCGTACAATTGCTGGCGTATGCCGATGATATTGACATCATCGGCCTTAACAACCGCGCTGTTAGTTCTGCCTTCTCCACACTGGATAAAGAGGCAAAGCGAATGGGTCTGGTGGTGAACGAGGACAAAACGAAGTACCTCCTGTCTTCAAACAAACAGTCGGCGCACTCGCGTATCGGCACTCACGTCACTGTAGACAGTTATAATTTTGAGGTTGTAAAATACTTCGTTTATTTAGGAACCAGCATTAACACCGATAACAATGTCAGCCTTGAAATCCAACGTAGAATCTCTCTTGCCAACAAGTGCTACTTTGGACTAAGTAGGCAACTGAGCAGTAAAGTCCTCTCTCGACGAACAAAAGTAACACTCCACAAGACTCTCATCATGCCCGTCCTAACGTATGGCGCAGAAGCTTGGACGATGACAACATCCGATGAAGCGACGCTTGGAGTGTTCGAGAGAAAGATTCTGCGTAAGATTTTTGGACCTTTGCACGTTGGCAACGGCGAATATCGCAGACGATGGAACGATGAGCTGTATGAGCTTTACGACGACATAGACATAGCGCAGCGAATAAAGATCCAGCGGCTACGTTGGCTGGGTCATGTCGTCCGAATGGATACAAACGCTCCGGCTTTGAAAGTATTCGACGCGGTACCAGCTGGTGGTAGCAGAGGAAGAGGAAGGCCTCCTATTCGTTGGAAAGATCAGGTGGAGAAGGACTTGGCTTCACTTGGTGTGTCCAATAGGCGCCGGTTAGCACGAGAAAGAAACGACTGGCGCGCTTTGTTAAACTCGGCCAAAATCGCGTAAGCGGTTATCGCGCCAATTAAGAAGAAGAAGAAGTCACGCACCAACCCATTCGGCCACGGCGGCCGCAAAACAGAAATATTGTTGGAATAACTTTTTTTATTTATAATTTCGTAAATAATTTCATGGCATTTATTTTTTGAGGTTATGTTATATTAAGGTTATGTCTCAGTTGGTCTCCCCTTGAGCTTCCTCGTCGAACACTAGTGGATTCCCTCTCCTCGAGAAGTGGCTAAGTCAATGTAGCTGCTGTAATTTTATACGTTTTGCTGAAAACAGTGAACACCGTAAACGCAATCCCGACTCAGCTGTTCCGATCAAACTAATGAGAACCCTATGTAAATGAAAAGTTCCTTCCTTTCGTATCGTAGTACCGTAGATTTTATTTCACGATTATTAAAAAAATCCCGTAGTACCGACTCAGCTGATTGCTCTCTCACCACACAGTGTTGCCAAGCAGTACATTTCGAAATTATTTACAAAATAAACTTAGAAAAATGATAATTTTTGTTAAAATAGCTTAAAAATACTGTTGAATAATGTTAATTATAGATAAATGAACTATTTGCATTTGTTCGTTTTTGGCTTTGGTTTATTAAACAATGAAAAATTTTAACTGATAACGCGGATGTGTGAAAAAGTGTGTAAGCAAAAATATCAATGACAACATTGTGTAGATACAACCAAACACATACACACACAAACCGATGTATTGTATAAATATGTAATTAAAAGAACGCAGTTGTTCTCGGGGGTGAGTTTTTGTGCACGGTAAGGGACTGCGGTAAGGGATTCCGTGCGGTGTTCACTGTTTTCAGCATTTCACTATGTGCACATTTCGTTATGGCTCATACAGCTCGCTGTTCCATCGGATACGGAACTCATTCTTGCCTATGCGAAGAGGCGAGTTTTTCTCTCGAACGGCCCCATTGCTCTCTCATCAGTTGTCGTCATCGTCCAAGTGTCGGCACCGATTTAAAGCTGACTCCTTAAATGAAGAGTTCTTTGTCAGAATTGTGCTTTGCGAAGTCCGTGTTCGAGTGTTCCAGCGTAAAGTCCGAAACATTCTTCAGTACCGCTACACCTTTGGTAAAAAGTCGAAGTATTTGGCCAAAAATATTGGTGCTCGGTATGGACTCGATACTGTATCGGGTGCAATAGTATAGCGGTGGTACAAACGATTACATTCTGGTAAGCCGGTCGTAGCAAACGTCGATGAAATCATGAAAATTGTTGAGTCGGAACGGAAAGTCGACGTTTATAGTATTGTCCAGAAACTGGAAATTAGCCACATTTAGCTGTGTTAATTTTTTTCTTTGGTTTTTTTAACAAGATACTGGCCACCAATTCGAGAAAGACCTCGGGCAAACAGTTTAACAACAAAAATATAGCCTGTGAAAGTAAGTAGCTCTTGCATCTTGTTTTCCACATCTTTTCGAAACAAAAATACAATTTTTTGTGTAAAATGTGCAACGAGTTTTTTGCATAGCTGTTATATAAAGTGGCGCAAAATTAATCACTTTATCGTAAAATTTAAAATTTCTGCAATGGTAGTTGAGTCACTCTTGTTTGCCACTTGTGAACTAAGCAGCTGCAGTATACAAAAAGCCAAAATAAAGATTTACGTCATTTAAAATATTGTTTTTTAGTAAACAAGTTATTCACAAACAAAGTTGGCTGATTAATTTTGTGCCACCTGAATATTTTAAATTACCTTAATACCAATTGGGTAATATGACGTCGAGAAATGGCATGATAATATTTACGTTATTTCTATTGCTGTGCTGTTATGCCAGATAATAATATTTTTCTTTTTAGCAAAAAGTCAACTACTATCGCTAAGCCACAAGCCAGTTCGTGGTCGAGCCCCCAAATAAAATTTTGCAAACAAATAGTTCTCTTTCTTCTTCTTAAACTTTCATGGAAATAACGAATACGAGGCTCGTTTGAAAAGTCCGTGTAAAGTCAGAGAGAGGACACTACTGGAGTCTATCGAAGTTATGTTTAGTTAGTATCATTACTTGGAAAAACACACACCGTTTCAGCCCGATCGGGGTATTTCTTTGGGTTTGGCATTCGTTTGAATCGAGCAAGTCCTGTGATTTTCAAAAAAATTATTTTGCATCACGACAACGCACCAGCTCACGCCTCAGTAGTTGTGGTCGCAAAATTAATGGAAATAGAGTTTCAGCTCGTTTGACATCCTCCGTATTCTAAAGGCTTGGCTCCCTTGGATTTCTCGGACTACTATTTGTTCCCCAATTTGGTGAAATGGCTGGTAGGAAAAAGGGTTTATTCAAACGAGTAGGTGAGTGCAGAAACGAATGGCTATTTTTCGGGCTTGGATAAATCCTATTGTTCGTAAGGGCTCAGCAAAGTAGAACATCATAAATGGAGACTGTGCCGAAAAATAAAAAAGGTTAACCCTAAATAATTGAGTAGTTTTTATTTTTGCACGGACTCTCCAAACGACCTTCGTATCAAACCCGCACCCGCGGGCTCCTATTAATATTTGCTTTTCGACTTTGTCAGCTTCCTGTTTATTAAATCCCACATGCTTTGTAAAGTTTACTCACATCAGGCACCGTTATGTAAGTATGTATGCGCACATGTTTATATTATTCACATTTCCAGATGATTTTACTTATTTTGTTTTGATATTTCGAAACAACTAAAATATCGCAAGCACGTTTTGCAAATAGAAGTCTTGCTTGTTTGCGCTACTTTTTTGTATTTTTCAGTAAAATATAATTTGGCAAAAGGTGAAATAATTTTCGCTTATTGCCAAACAAACATTAACCCTTGGAACGTGTGCGGCATAAAAAGTGGAGAAATTGCCAGACCTCTCCCTTGAAATTGCGCTGTATATTTAAATATAATATAAACATACATACATATGTACATTTAAATTTATAGTCAATTGTGTCGAAATTCCATGCCACTCACTGCCTTTGTTGCTTAATATATTCAAAGAATGTACCGTAATCACATTCTCACGTTGCTAACTAATTTTCATATTGTACATAATATTATTTCTAAATCGACCCCACTCACTCATTTCTCCCCCAGCGCCTTAGCAGCTCCTGGCAATGTCGCTGCGTATTTTGTGCTACTTCAATTAATCTTTAATTACCGTAATTGCAGTTGCAGTTGCCTTGTAAACAAATGAGTATTTCTCCATCACTCCCCCGCACTTTGTCAGAATGTGTACGTATGTATGTATGAATGTATGAGTATTTGGTATTCGTAAACGCTCAACGCAAGACGTACAGCGGTAGGAAATTCCACAGCTTTCCACAGCCGCAGCTCAACTCAGCAAATTCATTTACTTTCGGGCTATATTAGCCTAATTACAATTTACAATTTGTTTTTAAAGTGTGGCCCCCTTAACGGCCTTAATTGTGTGCGCCTTTCTTCTTGCCTCCTTCCCATACAGCGCTGCTGGCACAAACTTTTGTTCCGAGACGACTGAGTTTTATTGAAAGTATTTCAAGTTGTTCAAGTTTTTCAAGTACTCGAGTTTTGGTTGGTAGCGTCACCAATTGCTTCCTGTCTCATGCCTCATGCCTCATATCCCAGGCCGCATACCACATACCACCGCTGCCGCAACGCCAATTGGTGTGCCGAGTACCATGAATTATTTTTATTGCAGCTAATGGTGTTGTCATTGCCACTTCGTCAGCGCTGCCACCCAATTGACTATGCCACCAGCATTGATATATGTGCCAACTACGTGAACTAGGCGCTATTGGGGAGAGGCGTGAGAGGAGTGTGTTGGTATGCTGCCATTGACAACCTACACTTTTAATTGTTTTGGTAAAAAACATTATTGGAAAAGTTTCCACATTAAGCTGCACAAATCGATATTTATTTAGATTTCAGGTCGTTCGCTCTGGTCGTTTGGAGGCGTTCTTGTATGCGAAAATTGCCTGCAATCGGTTGCTTGGTGGAATAGTGCTTGTGGCTAAATTTAACTAGCTGTCAATGTGTGGGTTACTGCAATGGAATGCTTTGTTTCATATGGACAAATATAATGAGCTGAGTATAATCCAGGCACTAGAAATCTGTGACGTCAGCTGGGAACATCAGCTGCAGTAATTTAAAAGTTTGACAGTTGAGCACTTTCTCTGTAAATGTTCGGGTTTGGCAGCTAGAAGATTAAGGTCACTGGGAGCTCTTTTCTTCTATAGTCTAGGGCAGTGCGCCAACCTAAATCCCATCAATCTTCTCCATTATATCAACAGCTCTGGCTGGCTGTAGATATCTGCCTGTTGAAGGTCTCATAATGGCATCAAAACGGCGCTTTAGTGCTACTTGAGGAGTGCCAGCCTGGCACTTTAACCATTTCACCTACCTACCTGGGTGCATAGCCGTAGTTTATGAAAGAGCTAAAGACTACAGCGCGGTTTCTAGACTTCTTATTCGTCAATATTAGTTAGTGCTGATTATTTCAAGAGATACAGAAAAATACAAAAGGTTCTGCAAAATTCCTTTAATAATTCGAAATATTTTGTAGCTGCTTTTCGACATGGTTGTAAGTACTAGTGGAAATGAAGTTAATTTATTTTTCAATTTTTATTCATTACCATCGCTCATGTTGCCATTTCCAAAAGATATGTCCGTCTGGAAAGACAGAGTATCATTTGTGCCATGAGAAATATGGAGAACAGGTATTCATATTAGTCTTGTTC
This sequence comes from Anastrepha fraterculus, assembly GCA_037575425.1. Lineage (NCBI taxonomy): Eukaryota > Metazoa > Arthropoda > Insecta > Diptera > Tephritidae > Anastrepha > Anastrepha fraterculus. The sequence goes on from JAYXIM010027413.1 coordinate 73,389, forward strand.
TCTGGCAAACTCTGCATGGAACAACATAAAGAAAATTTTCCGGGTAAGCCTACCCTAAGCAGGATTTGTGTTCTTTACTGCTATGCAAAGCGCTCCTTTCATAGCAAAATCTATTCTAGTTGCCACTTCACAACCTGCCTAACAAAAGAAGTCTCACCGCGCATTCTATTATGTTTAGAAAATATAGAAAGTTGTTGCTTGACGTTTACTTGATTTTATTGGTTTTTTCTTTAATTTTTTTTTAACTAGTTTCCAATGCAGCACAAAGGTGCACACATAAAAGTTGTCGGCTACAACTCCAACACTACTTCGAATGTCTGCAACTTGCGTGTGACTAGGCGTAAAACTTGACAGGCCACGAATGGGTCGTCGCCTAAACGTCTTCTAACTTTGATGGTAGTCAACCAACCAACCAACCAGGCAGCGCTCAGAAATGGCAGACAGGTGCCTACGTGCATTGATGGTTCAGTTGCTTGTTTGCAGTCCAAGTTTTCTCACAATACCCCATCGTATGTTGTTGTTTTCGCTTGTGCGTTGGTTGCTACCGCTCAGCATATTTAATTAGCTTCTCAAGAAATCAATATTAATATTTCTTACGTGGTCTGGGAACTGGGCTGCGTGACAAACAAATCAGCAGCCACAGTTACTTATAACGTTAGACTTGATAGACTTCATTAAATGGCTAAATGGGGGCTGGAGTGGGAGCTGAGTAGTGATGACGTTGAGTGCTTTCACTAACGCCAAGGAAATTGGATTCGATTGTTGAATACTGCGTACATTTTGCAGCAAAGGAAGTAAAAGTTTCGAGCGGCAAAGTTTTGTTTAACTAAAGGTGGTGTGCCAATTGGGGCTTAGGATTTCCTTCTAACTCTAGAAGCCACTAAAAAATTCAAATGCTAAAGTTGTTATTTCATTTGCGTGATGCACGTCAAGTCTCCCAAAAACAAAAAAAAAATGTTCCATGAATAATATTTACTGATATTTCTAAAAGTGGGCTAATATCTTTTAACTTGAGTCAGACTTTTTGAGCATAAGCATATTAGTTCTTGTTGTTGTGATAGTATAGACCCTGTCCCATAAATTCATGTGATATGCTGCTTAATTATAGCGTTCGTTTCGATAAGAAGCGCGTTCCGGTAACATGGACCGGCGTGGGAATGCCAAGAATATTAGGTTGATACCTCGACTTAATTTGTTACTATGCTTCGATTCCATACTAAAATTTGCTTTGAAGTTAACAAAATTCTAGAGTGGGTTGTCCCATTAAATGCAGAAACAGAAACAAATTGTGACTTTTAAGTTAATTGCGTAGCAATACGACTGAGAAAATATTTTTGGGATGCAAATAAAAAAAATGTATTTCTAATAAAACCAGGTTTTCAATATCAATACAGGTACATTTGTATGTATTTTTATCGGATCGTATTGGAAAATAATGAAATAACAAATAGCGTAATAATAAATAGCAAAAAATAATACCAATGAAATATAACGGGTGATTTTTTAGCAATTATCTTTTAAACAGTTGGTTTAAACAACTGACGCACGTTTTGTGTTTTGTTTCATTGTCAAACATCTTCAGTTTGGTCTATAATTTAATCACGCATCGTCTTACAATCGAACAACGCTTGCAAATCATTGAATTTTGTTATAAAAATGCGTGTTCTGTTAAGAAAGTTTATCGCACGCTTCTTCCATTTTATGGTCAGTTTAATCGACCCACTGAAGCGGTTGTCCATTTTGGAGTGACAGAAAAGGTCACCGTTTGGTGCGGTTTATGGGCTGGAGGTATCATTGGACCGTACTTCTTCAAAGATGTTGCGAATCGTAACGTAACTGTGAATGGTGAGCGCTACCGTGACATGATATACAACTTTTTTTTGCCCAAAGTGCCCAAAGAGCTTGACTTGCATGAAATGTGGTTTCAGCAAGACTGTGCCACATGCCATGCGAGTTCGGTGAGCATTTTATTTCACGTCCGGGACCTGTCAATTGGCCACCCAGACCGTACGATATAACGCCTTTAGATTATTTTTTGTGGGGCTATGTTAAAGCTCATGCCTATTCAGACAAGCCTGCTTCAATTAACGCATTGGAAGACAACATTAAAGCATTCATATGTGAGATACCGGCCGAAACATTGGAAAAGGTATGCCAAAATTGGACTAAGCGGATGGACCATTTGAAGCGCGGTCGCGGTCAACATTAGCATGAAAAAATCTTCAAAGATTAAATTATATGGACTGTACTATCGATTTAAATAAAAATTGCATGCATTTTTCTGTATTTTAGGTGTGTTTTTTTTTTTAAACTTTCCTATAGCTCTTAAAAAATTACCCTTCATATATATGAAGGTTCTTAAAATAAGTGTTATAATTGAATAATGTTAATTACCTTTAAAAAATTATACGGGTATTAAAAAATGTGGTGCAAGTAGCATTGTCACTTCAGCCAACGCAGGATGGGTTGGTAGTGTGACATGTAATGCTACAAAAATAATTTGGCCAAAATGGTCAAGTTCGCTCAAAGGCGCTACTAAATAGGCCAAGGAAAAACGTTTCTATATTAGTTGCTTAGATCACAGGCCACTGTCTCCTAGCTCGTTGTGCCCAAAGATTGAACGTACCTCATTTCGACTATTGCAGAGGCTTTAAGAATGAGAAGAAGGAAGAGTCATCCAGATATCTTCTCTGTTACTGACCCGTGAGACAAGACACTAGGCTTAGATACCTTGGCTCATCGTTCTAAAATGATACTGATGGCTTTAGGGATATGAGTGGCAGCCAGATCAATGGGCTTGCACTTGAAATGAAATGGTTCAAAGAGAAGTATCAGATAAACTGTTACCGTGGTATCACAATGGATCGGAAACGGTTTAAGTGAGTGAGTTAGAGACCGACTGCCACTTCTAGCTACCTTCCTACCTACCTAGTGTTCATGCGCGTCAACTGCGAAATTTTTACTGACTTCAGCGGGTTGGGCAATTAAACGCATTTTACATCAAGGTGGCGCAAAGTTAATTATCCAATTTAGAACTTTGTTACTGAATAAATAAACTGCCCGGCCTTCGCTCGAATCAGGCTTGAGACTTTTGACACTGATGTGTTAAGAAGCGACCACCTTGGCTGCTTGGCACCGCAAGATCTACACATATTCCTTCGGAGATCGGTTGATTTAAAGAAAATTCAAAAGAGATCCCGAGTGCAGCACAATGGTCAAAAATAAAGATTAAATGATTTTGAGTAATAGAGTTCTTTATTTTGACCTATATGCGCTCCAAATGATTGACTTATGACGCCATTTGCAAAAAGTATAAATCTTCCGATAGGGTGACTAATTTTGAGCCACCTTGTATATAACATACTTATATATTAACGTAATATATTTTATATAATAAGCACTGAAAGAATACAACAAAACACTGATAATATCCATGCAACTTTTTTCTCAAGAACCGTTCATCTGTTTCATTTAAGTCCGGAAAAATGTTAAATTTCACGCCACAAAGCATTTTTCAGCTTGCACGTGTCTCTACTTACCGAAGTCAATTGTATTTGCAAAAGGCGTAAAGAAATGCACCTTTCGTGCGCTAAACACTTAGGCTTTTTCCTCGAAAGCCTATTTATTTCGTCCTTTCTGCCTATGCCGTTTAGGCTTGGATTGCCAAATTTGACAGCGAATTATTGTGGAAAACATATCCATTATATTCGTTGTGTTCATCACCGCTTTGCTTTGGATGATAAAACGCGTAGCGTACCGAGAAAAAGTATAAAATAAAAAAAAGCAATTTCGAAGGCAAATCACGACAGCTATGATTAGCGTAGGAGACGGCGAACTGACAACCTGGCAGATGCCAGAAAACAAGGATATGCATTTACGAGCACTTATGCTATGCTATGTATGATACCATGTGTATGTATGTAGTTTTATGTATTACCACCATATTTACACTCATACACATACACTCTGTCACAATAGTAACGGGAATTGGGCAATGAAACTCAAAATATTTATTATTCATTTATTAAATTAAATTTATTTGATCACCTTTAAAGTTGACCACTTCCTAAATGATGCATTTGTGCAACAAATTTTGAATGAAGAACGAGTACGAAATCCAAAGCTGAATTTAGAATTATAATCCTAGCAATGAGAATTTCGAGATATTCCAAGACATATTTATTTGACAGTACAACTTTATACTGACGGCCGCCGTAAGAAAATTGGTTGGTGATAAACAGTTCAATAGACAGGGCTAGTTTACGAGGGCGGCAGCTCTTGGTCGGGAAAAACCCGAGTCATTCCGGTAACGGTTGCCATGGGAAAGACAAAATTGGTTGGTGCGTGACTATCTACTTTTCAGGAGCACGTAGGTTCAAGCCCCCATGCAGGAAATAGCAAAATGTTAGAAAAAGTTGTTTCAGTGGAGGAGCTCGAAACACTCAAAGAGGTTTGGCGCCAATTATTATTTTATTTTTATTTATAGCTTTATATAAAAAACAAAAGCCAATAAAATTTCGTCAGCCTGTCTAACTTCACCATCAAAACATTTTGCAAACGTATTTTTCGCAATCGACTTTAGTTCCCGTCGTGTATTCTTTTTTTATGCCTTCCATCAACTGAAAACTGGTGCTTAGAAGTGGTAAAGCTTTGGAAAGAAAAAAAAAATTGTGCGAGTTATATCAGGCCAATAGGGCCGTAGTTGGACATAATTTTTTTGAGTTCTTAAACAGAAAAAAACAGGAGAAAACAGGAGTTTCCTTTTCCACAAATCCTGCCATATTGGACTAATTTGCTCTCTACGCCCAGATATGATCATTTATTTACAGTTGGACCTTTTCATGTTGGAATTTTAGTAATCCCTTTTATACCGCTTTTTAAATTATGAATTTCCTAGACTTTTTGTGCAGTATATACATACTTAATCATGCGTTTAAGCCAAATCCAAGCATATCACTAAGAATATATGAAATGTATTTCTATAAAGCTCTACTTTCAAACAACTCTACCAATACCTACTTGAATGAGTGATATGATTGAGGTGTGGAAATGCTAGAATCAATCATATTGCAAGTGGCAAAATAGCGAGCGTTGAGATTACCAAGAAATTGTAGATGCTTGCATGGTTGAGTGCTTTTGCGAGTGGATACTTAAATTTCTTGTGTTGTGGGGGTGGTGCGAAAATATTCATATTTGTATCGAATTTGCATGACATGATTTGATTTTTGATTTGAAAAATGAATACTCTTGAAGTAATTCTTATATAGGGTGTTTCTTTTTGACAATTGACGAATGATATATTGCCAATTGATCTACGTCGCAAGAACATTTGAGAGTGAAGAATATTTGATAATAGAAAAGGGCATGGTTCAAGGCTGCACTTAAGTAAACGAGTATATCTCAGAAGCTACAGGGTGGGCCATATAGCGTTTGCTTTTTGAACCACCAATATTTTTGAGAATGGTAACACAAATGACTTCATAATTTACCTAAAGGTTTGACATTTACGAAATGGGAAGCTATACGCTTGAAGAAAATTGGGAAATATTGAAAACCTATTTCCAAAGTGGTGAGTCTTCTTCTTCTTTTCTGATTTTCACATCGGTGGCTACGTCAATAAGCAAAATTGTCAGATTGAGCCACCAATCGCGTCACTGTTTGGTGCGGTTTTTTGTCTGGCGGCATCATCGGGCCATTTCTTTTCGAAAATGAGCGAGGAGCCTTGGTTACAGTAAATGGCGAGCATTACCGCGACATGCTCATCGAGTTGTTTCCAAAAATTGAAGAGGATGACATGGACGACATTTGGTTTCAACAGGACGGTGAAACTTGTCACACTGCCAAAGTTACACTCGAACTTTTGGCTACCGTTTTTGAAAACCGAATAATCAGCCGAAATTCCGATATCAATTGGCCGCCTCGGAGCTGTGATTCAAGCCCATTGGACTATTTTTTGTGGGGAGCCGTTAAGGACAAATGCTATGCGAACGATTCAGAGACGATTGATGCTTTAAAACACGAAATCGAAGTTGCCATTCATGAAATTGGAGCCCAAACAATCGAAAATGTGCTTAAAAATTGGGTTGATCGAATGGCCTACTGTAAAGCCCGTTGCGGCAGTCATTTGAACAATATTATTTTTTATTCATAAATGACAATGTTCAATCTTCAAAATAAAAAAAAAAGTTTGAAAAAATATAGATTAGTTTTTTTTTATAGCCAATTCAAAAAGCAAATTTTGCATGGCCCACCCGTTACTTTCCCAATCTCTACCACAGTTTGTACGCACAATAGTTTAGCGCTCGCTAAGAGTGAGTATGAAAATTGTATTGCATAACGAAAATTTAGTTTTCTGTCAGTCCATTTGTTCGTTGAAGTAGATATCATAACTTCATTAAAGATGTGCATCGATTTTGACACTTCTTTACAGATACACTTCTTAAGTAACTCTCATAATAGTAGGCCCTACGTTATCGAATTGACCGGATTGCTATTCGGCTATAGACAGACGGTTCAGCAGCAGTCGCCACATACATATTTATGAAGAATTTTCATGCTGTTAGATGAAGAACCCCATCAAGTAATTCACTTATTTTTTGTTTTATGATAATTAAAATATCAGATTTTTTAGTTTTGTTTCTGCATTTTAAAAATGAACAAACATTTTACGATTCTACTACAAAGCTAACCATGAATAACTTTTGCACATATCTACACATATGTATGTATGTATGTGTGCATGCCCATTTACATATTTGCACAAATTGCATTTCGTCGTCAATTAGCCATTCACTACTCGTCTCCTTGCTGCTTCAAAGCTGCTAATTTAACTTTTTGTGCAATTTGGTTGCTCCATCACGGCACAACTTCGCCAAAAAGCACAACACCAATTCGCATATTCACTTGTGTGTGTGCCGAAGTCTATATTAGCACGTGAATTACAGCACTCTAGTCGCTGAAGCCAATTTCCACAAACATTCCACCATTTGACGGTGACAAATTTTGTGTGATTTTTTGATTTGTGCCGCATGCCAACGAGCAATATACGATTAGTGCTACTGCTGCTGCCACTGCCGCCATCGCTGCCAACGCTCTTGTTGGGAAAACTTGTCTAATGCAGCCCAGCTTTGAAACCTTATATAATATAACTGGTTTTGTGTTGTATGAAAGTGAACTAGTTTCGATACTGATTTTAAAGTAACTACATAGTTATAAATTAGCTTTTAGCAAACCAGTTTTTGTAGTACCTTTTTTTAGCTAGCTCTAACATTTTTGGTATTGGTTAAGGTTGTAATAAAATAAACTAGTTTCGAAACTACTTTCAAAGTGACTAGTTGCAAATTAGCTTTTAGCAAAACAGTTTCGCGCTAGCTAGCTTTTAACATTTTTGGTAAATATTTTTTAAATATTTTTAAAAAAGGACTGCTGGTTGCTTTTCTTGCTGCTTTTAAAGTAAGTTGTTGTGCACTAGTTGCTGGATATCTACCCTTTAATTCACTTTTTCTTTACAAGTTCTTAAACTAGTTGTAAATACATACATGCGGACATAGTTGGTTGCGTCGGACATGATATACTGGCAACCTAAAGCTATATCTTGGCCAAACCAATCGAGATCGAATTCGCCCTACTTTGCAGAAGACTAGAAGTGGACGTGACTTTTAACCTAGTTGTTTCCCCTACATGGCTTCTATTTAAGAAACTCGTAGAAATTTGTGAGCTTACATGTTTTTTCATGCTTGCCGCTGCCAGCCGTCATTTGCACTCTTCCAAGTAGCCTTTTAGGGGAGTCCCGCGCTCCAAGAGTTATGACCTGGTGTAATTTCTCTACAGGTACTTGCGTGAGTGAGATCCTTCTAGAGGTTATCCGCCACTGAATGGTGCTGTGTTGTGTTGTGTTGTGTTGGAGTTTATGCGAGCCAGTTGGTAATTGCGGCAATGCAGTGGCACGTACCGCAAGCTTATACTAATACTTATGCGTGTATGTAAAAGGCTACACAAGCACGTGTGTCATTCAAGCGAACAAAATTATTTGCAATAACAGCGGTAACAAGCGAAACAAAAACAAAAAACCAAAAATAAAAAACAATACCAATACTAATACGGTAGAGCAAAAACAACTAACACCAAGCTTATGGAAAATGCGAAATTCACAACATGCGCGTCACGTCGCCAAAAGTTTTGTCAAATGCGCACCACAGCGGAATCAGGCAAAATGCGAAAGGCTTATAAATCTGACACCCGCTGCTGCGGTGCTTCTGCTCGCACACGGGCGCCATTTGAAGCGAACGAATGGATTTGGTAGCGTGGAATGCAAAGCTGAAAACCTATTAGGATAAAAGATAATGTCGAACAGTGGAACAGGATGCGCATGTTGCATGTTGAAAGGATTTCGATTGCTGCTCAACCACCGCTGCAGAGTATCCTGACTACTCCCATTCTACTCTGCCATTCAATCTATCTTGTGCTTAAATGTGCGCACCTATATGTGTATTTTTTTTTTTTTTTTTTTTTTTTTTTTTTTTTTTTTTTTTTTTTTGGAGGTGGCACAAAGCATTGAAAGCCGAAAAGTGTGAGACTTGCCTTTCGGCTCACCCACTAAAAACCCACCCCAGCTCCGTTTCCCTCCCGCGGGACAACCGTTAAGTAGTACTTCACGGGAGGGGGAGCGGCCTATTGCCTCTTCATGAAGATCTGCGCTGTTGTTCAGCGCGACGCAGTTTGGAGATTACTATTTTTGCCATATTACATACAGCGGACCAATTTTCTTCTGACTCTAACATAATGTCCACTAGGTTATCAGCCGAAATTGGCTTCCCCACCCTAGTGCTTAATTCCTCCCTTTCGAACACAAATCGCGGACAGACAAAGACAACATGTTCTGCGTCTTCTACAACTGGTGCACAATGAGAACAGTACGGGTCGTCTTCGTGCTTAAACCTATATAAGTAGGATTTAAAGCACCCATGTCCCGTCAGTATTTGGGTCAGGTAGTAATCTAACTGTCCATGTTCACGGTTAACCCATTTGGAAATTGTGGGAATCAAACGGTACGTCCAGCGTCCGTTGGGGGACAAGCTCCATTTCTCCTGCCATGAACGTAGGCTACGCTCTCTTGCTATCTTGCGTATTGTCACCCGTTCTGAAGTAGCTTTTTTTGGTATATTTCAGCATACTCTGTTGCCATTAGGTTGATTGGGAGTAGTCCTGCTATAACCATAATGGCGTCTTCCGATACCGTGCGAAACGCGCAGCACACTCTGAGGGCACTTAATCGGTACACTGATTTCATGCACTTCACATATGAGGTGCAATTTGTGGCTTCCGCCCATGCTGGAGCTGCATACAGCAAAATCGATGAGACAACAGAGTTGAGTAGTCTCCTACAGTTTTGCCTAGGGCCTCTGATGTTCATCATTATTCGTGTTAGCGCAGTTACTGCTTCTGCTGCCCTGCTGCTCGCGTACGCCAAGTGCTCTTTAAAATTAAGCCTACGGTCGATTATTACTCCCAGGTACTTAATGAATGGCTTCGATCTTATGCCATGACCGCCCACCATTATGTTGGCCGACTCCACAACCTTCCTGCTGCTAATTAGTACTACTTCGGTTTTATGGTCCGCAAGAGTTAGACCACTGTTGCACAACCATTCCTTTACCATGCCAACAGCTTGGGTGCATGCTTCTTCGGCTTGATGGAGTGATTTAGCCACGACCACAACAGCTATGTCGTCAGCAAATCCTACAATTTGTGACCCTAGAGGTAGATTGAGGCGCAAAACTCCATCGTACAGAACGTTCCATAACAAAGGGCCGAGGACTGAGCCTTGTGGAACTCCGCCAGTTATTTTGTACTCTTTTACACCAGCATCGGTTTTATAACGCAGGGTTCTGTCGGAAAGGTAACTGGCGACAATCCTACGAATGTACATTGGAATGTGGAAACTATCCAGCGCGATTAGAATTTTGCTCCAATTCGCCGTATTGAAGGCATTCTTAACGTCCAGCGTCGCAATTAGGCAGTACTCCTTGCTACCGTATAGCCATCGAGTACCTTCAATCGCCTTCTGTGCAATGGTTTTGACTGCAGATACAGCATCTGTGGTTGAACGGGCTTTCCGGAATCCAAATTGTCGGGGTGATAGACCGCCTACATCCTCTATAGCAGCCTCCAGGCGATTTGCGATCAGGCGTTCCAGGATTTTCCCTGCGGTGTCGAGCATGCACAGGGGGCGGTAGCCTGAAGGATCTTCCGCAGGCTTAGATCCTTTTGGAATTAAAACCAGTTTCTGCAGCTTCCACTGGGTTGGAAATGTACCTTCCTTTAGACATGTATTGTAGAGATCTACAAAAATGTCGGTACGACTTTGGATTGCTACTTTTAAGGCCTCGTTGGGGATTCCATCCGGGCCTGGAGCTTTATTATTTTTTATCCGTTTTATGCTCATCAGGAGTTCTTCTTTGTTTGTTAACTGCACATTTTGGTCGCCTTCACCGAGTCTTACCAATTCGTAGTCTCGTATAGTGTCTTGCACGGGGAACAGTGTTTCTACCACATTACGTAGAGTAGCTGGGCATGTTGTTGGCAGTGGCTTAAATACTTTCAGTTTTTTCATAACAAGCCTGTATCCAAGGCCCCAGGGATCATTATCGGAATCGTCGCATAGCTGGAGGAAGCACCGGCGTTTACTATTTTTAATTGCCTTTTTTAGCGCTTTTCTTCTTTGCTTATATTGGATCTGGTTTTCTCGGAAACTGTCCCTACCCCTTGATCTTTGGTAGGCTCGCCTGGCTCTTTTACATTCGCTGCGTAATTCTGCAATGTCTGCTGTCCACCAGTAGACAGGTTCGCTGTTGTGCCTGTTGGGCCTAGTTTTGGACATGGCTGCATCGCATGCTTCCGTTACGTGTTTCATGGTTTGCGTAGTCTTTTCAGATGCATCCCCCGTAAGAGTTACATCTGCGAGCATGATCTCAATAACCTCAGCCTCCATTGTTTTGACTTTGTACCTCGTCTCGCAGTTATTTGGGAACCTTTCTTCGCCATGCCTCCTTATTTCACAGATTATTGCGAGGTGATCGCTCCGGGTGTAATGCTGGCTGAGGAACCATTTCGTGTAGCGAACAAGACTAGAACTCACGAACGTAAGGTCGATTATAGATCCCGTTCCCGCTTTTTGGTACGTCTGTTGATTTCCCATATTCATCAAGGCTATATCTAGCATGGAAAACGCTTCTAGAAGGGCTTGACCTCTAGGGTTTGTCCGTGGGCATCCCCAGTTAACAGCCCAAGCGTTGAAATCACCGGCTACGATGACAGGTTTATGCTCCTTTGCATCCTGGGCGAGGTTCTCTAGGATACCTGTTGCTTCCAGCAGGGTTAAGCTGGGAGGTAGATAGCAGCTGTAAATGTATGTACCCTCAACGCGCGCACGTACAAATCCGCGGGCTCCCTTCACGCTCATCAGTTGGGATCTATTTGTTCCACAGTTCCAGATCGCTGATTTGCCTGTTGTGTCAGAGGCCCATCCGTTGCCTTTTTTGTGTCTATAGGGCTCACTAAGTATAGCAACATCTATTTTCTGTTCCCGTATAGTCTGCTCGAGAAGGTCCTGAGCGCTTTCGCAGTGGTTGAGATTAAGTTGCAAGATCTTCATTTCTGCCGGGTTTCTTTAAGAGCTCTCAGATATTGAGGGCACTTGCTGCTGGTCATCGCATGTGCTGTATCACTTGCCTTTTCCTTCTTGCACATTATACAGCTTGCTGTTTGTGTGCAGTTTTTGGCCTGGTGGTCCTTATTGCCACATTTGAAGCAGGTGTTTGTAAGGTCAGCTGTGCTTTTACAACTTACTGCCACATGCCCATATTCCATGCATTTAAAGCATCTCTTTGGTTCGTTCTTCTCCCGTATGCGACAAATTACGAGGCCTATACGGATTTTCTTAGCTTCCACCAGTTTGGTAGCGATTTCCGGTGTTACTTTTAGCGTCGCCGTTTGCGTTCCTCCGTAAGCTTTTCGCAGACCCAAAATGGCTGAGATAGGTATCTCCAGCTCTTGGAATTGTCTTGCTACCGCCTCGTGAACTTCTTCCTTTGTCGTGATTTCATCGAGGTCACGAATTTCCACCTGCCTCAGCTCTGTAAGTGCCCTGACATCTACACTTTCTCCTAGAGCCGCCTTAACAGCTTCATGGACTCTCGAGGTATTTGGGTCCGATGTTTTTTCCAGCAGAAGCAGTAACTCTCCTTTCGCCGTTTTTTTGACTCCTTGTATGTTGTTACTGAGCTCCTTAAGACTTGGCTCTGTCTTAACGCGCTTCAAAATTTCGGCATACGAGATGCCACCAGCGCTTTTGACCACGATAGCGTCCTTACGTGGTGGTCTTCTCCGTCTTCTACTGCTTTTGGCGTCGTTATTTTCTGCTTCCTTAACGTCTCGTTTGAGAGTTTTCTGCGTAGAACTCTTTTGATTCTTTTTAGCTTTAACCACCTCCCACTTTCCTGTTTTTTCTTGTTCGTTCGTTTTAACCGGCGTATTCTTTAGGACTTCGACACGGTTCGTTTTACTTCTTTTCGCTGAGCTTGCTGCAGCGTTATCTATTGCCCTCTTTGGCGTGCAATCTGTGGTACGCTTAATCAGTGGTGATGTTTGTGTACCTTTGTCTCGGATAGCAGAAATTGCTTCATTCGCTCCTCTTGGGGCCTGGTTCCTCGGGGTAAGGATAGATCTACCTAGCTTTTTATGGAGGTCCGTTATGTTAGCGATCAAATCCCTCATTGGTTGATTGATATTTCGCTTCGGTGGTTCCATCATATACGTTAGCTCCTTAACCTTATCGCCAATTGCTTGGTAGATTTCTTCAGCCGTCATCGCTTTCAAGAAACCGAAGTGCTGCATACACGGTGACGCCGATCTGGTCCTTCCCGTGTCTGGTGGCGAGTGCGCCAGCCTTGAGCTCCTTTGGAAGGGGTTTTTAAGGAATTCCCCGCAGCCATTATTGCCATCTGCAATAGCTGTTGGGAGTATTAACTCGTGTACTTGTGATGCCGTTTTTGCTGTTATTTCAGCCTCTTCCCTAGTTTGTTGTTTTGAGTTGTTTGTCTTACTTGTATTCATGTTATATGGGCCCCAACTTCCAGGTCGTTATCCATATTCCGATGCGTAGTCACCATTGACGATTCCATGGTTATCTTTGCAAGCAGGGAGGCCATGCTAGGGTTGACAAAGGCTCCTTATGGGAGCTTGGAAGACGCTGCTGGTATTAGTGTATGTACATATGTATGTGTATGTGTTCATTTGTGCGCTAATGCCAAATCTTTTGTCACTTTGCCGCTTCCCGAATTCTCCTTCTCTGCTGTTGCTGTTGTTGTAGCTGTGCTTGAAATCCCAAATGTGCAGAGGTTTAGTTTGCAAGTTTTTCCACATTTTACTAGTGACAGCAAGAATAACAACAAAAACAACCACAGTGCCAACAATTGTGCGACATTTGCGCCGCATGCTGCTTGTTTAAGAATCGGAAAATTTTGCACGAGAAATCATTGCTGCTGCTGTTGCGATTGTTGCACGTTCGCGCAAATGACAAACGAACATTTGGTGTTAGAATAAATTTGCCTAAGCCGCAAATGTTTGCGTAAACAGTTTAGCATAAATCAATGCGAAGCATAAAGCGCGCAACTGCTTGGAGATTGCGGAGGGAAAGGCAAGTATTAGTTCAGTGCGTGTTGGCAATTTTGAGAGTTTTTGTTTCAATTGTCAGCTATGCACTGCAAAATATTTGTATGCAAGCATAACAATTTAGTTTTGAAATAATAAAACTTCTCCACCAAATGTGAATGGAGATGAGCATTGCTTAAGTGCAGATTTAAACAACATAACGGAACAAGTCATATTTATAATATTTAAAAATTAATGATAATAAAATTTCTTCAGAGTACTAAAGCAGCCTTAATTGGTGCCTCGAGCATTTCCTACAAGTGGATGTCACCTCCGAAGACCGGATGAGCACTTTTTTGAAGTGAGAAATACAAGAAAAGGCTAACGAACATTCTGAAATTCAGTGTTCCCAACATTTTAGTTAGCTATTACACTAATCACGCTAGTCTATTATTGCGACAAACTCAGTTAACCTCGGTGAGGACTGACTACATCGCCCCGATGGTAAAGTTCAATAGGAATTTTGCCACACTCTTTCCATCTAAAAAATAATGGAATAAGGGATTCTCTCTAAACAACTTCGATACCACAGTGTATACAGATGGCAGTAAAATGGATTGTGGAATTGAAAAATCTGTGCGTCTCCCTAATACCAGCAGCGTCTTCCAAGCGGAAGTACTAGCAATTGGGGAAGCCTGTAGGTTACTAATCGCAGATTTCTCTTTTAAGAGCAATATCGCTATTCTTTCGGATAGCCAAGCTGCAATCTAGGCGCTGGACGCGACTATAACAACCTCTAAAGTGGTGGAGCAAAGTAGGAATAGCCTCACCAACTTGAGTGAAAACCATAAAGTGACCTTAATTTGGGTCCCGGGACACCGGAACATAGAAGGTAACGAAAAAGCTGATGAACTGGCAAGAGGGGGATCTGCCATGAATAGCATTCTTGCAGTACCAGTATTCACTCCATTAGGTGCGGTCAAGAATGCAATTTCCGTGAAATACCTTCGAATTGCAGATTGTAGATGGAGAGACCAGACGAAATGCAAAATCAGCAGAACGTTATGGCCCACCTATAACCTCAAGCAATCGTCGATATTGATAAACATGAAAGGACGGGACACCTGTAGATTCACGGCAGTCATACCTGGCTTCTGGTCTATTGGAGAACAAGCCGCCAAAATGGGCATCCCTCACAACACATACTGTCATAGTTGTAAGCAACCGGAGAAAAAAAAAGAGGTTGTCTGTAAAGTCGGCTTACTGACGATAGTTTAACGTGATAACGTCATAAGAAAATACTGATTGAATGGTTGCATATTTCAAAAGAAAATTTTAATTTTATTTGTTTGATAGATATTTTGTATGGATATAGAGAATGAGTTAACATTTACATAACATAATATAACATAACATAACACAACACAACACAACACAACATAACATAACATAACATAACATAACATAACATAACATAACATAACATAACATAACATAACATAACATAACATAACATAACATAACATAACATAACATAACATAACATAACATAACATAACATAACATAACATAACATAACATAACATAACATAACATAACATAACATAACATAACATAACATAACATAACAAATTACCCCGTATTAAAGCACTTATCAACAGCTTTCATTTGATACCCATATTGTACATACACAACCAAAGGTTACCCGGGTCCACGTTTTGACCTATATCTCGAGACCCCAGTCACGGAGCGGCATGAAAAATACTCTGTACTAAAGCATTCAATAACAGCTTCAATTTGATATCCATATTGTACAAACACATTCTAGGGTCCACGTTTTGGTCTCTATCTCAAGACCCTAGTCACGGAGCAGCATGAAAAATACTCTGGACTAAAGCATTCACCAACAGCTTCCATTTGATACCCATATTGTACATACACATCCGAAGGTTACCCGGGTCCACGTTTTGACCTATATCTCGAGCCCTATTTCCAAAATAAAATATAATCCATGTTACTCGTGGATGATGTAGCTTTCGAATGGTGAAAGAATTTTTAAAATCGGTCCAGTAGTTTTGAGCCTATTCATTACAAACAAACAAAGTTTTCCTCTTTATAATATTAGTATAGACAACATATCTTATAAGGTATATGGTAAATATTACCATACATTTTTTCCTTCATATATAATAAAAAAATTAATAATTATAACATTAAAACAACAGGTATTATTAACAAACTTGGTTTTATTTTAAATTCTTCAAGTGAATCAAATTAATAATAATCAATAAGAAGGCATATGCAAATACAAATACGTGAATTTATATATGTACATTTGCGCATATACATACATACATATATACGCTCACTTAAGTAGGAGAGAGCAAGATATGGAACGTTGCCGTTCGTTTGCTTTGTTTGCTTTGTCGTTCGTTCCGCCCTTTCGCTTGCAGTTCATTCAATGCAAGGTAACACTAATATGAGCAAGGTAACACTAATATGAGCAAGGTAACGGCAATGAGCAAGGTAACTACATATGAACAGTAATGAGCAAGGTAACTACATATGGACAGTAATGAGCAAGGTAACTACATATGAACAGTAATGAGCAAGGTAACTACATATGGACAGTAATGAGCAAGGTAACTACATATGAACAGTAATGAGCAAGGTAACGACACATTTTTTCGTGCGTGCAGCCTGTTAAATCGAATTATAAGACGTTATCACGTCAAAAGAAACCATCTTCCATTTCCTCTGTGAATGCCCTGCCCTATGGAAGGACAGAATGTTAACCCTGGGCAAACCGCTGTTCGAGAATCTCGAGCAACTGTCTAGCTTAGACGTCAACAACCTAATAAGGTTCCTAAACCGCACAGACTACATATAGTCCTGCTGTAAATAACTGTTAAACAATTTGGTAACGAGGATGTGACAACAAAATGGTGCGGAAGCGCTAGTTGGATTCTGGATGAATCACCACTCTAACCAACCAACCAACCAACCAACCAACACTAATCATGATTTGGTTTTTCATTTACCCTTTTGACGTGATAACGTCTTATAATTCGATTTAGCCGGCTGCACGCACGAAAAAATGTGTCGTTACCTTGCTCATTAGTGTTACCTTGCTCATTTGTCGTTACCTTGCTCATTTGTAGTTACCTTGCTCATTTGTCGTTACCTTGCTCATTGCCGTTACCTTGAATGAACTGCAAGCGAAAGCGCGGAACGAACAATGCAAACGAACGGCAACGTTCGACATCTTGCTCTCTCCTACTTAAGTGAGCGTATATATGTATGTATATGCGCATATGTACATATATAAATTCACGTATTTGTATTTGCATATGCCTTCTTATTGATTATTATTCATTTGATTTACTTGAAGAATTTAAAATAAAACCAAGTTTGTTAATAATACCTGTTGTTTGAATGTTATTATTATTAATTTTTTTATTATATATGAAGGAAAAAATGTATGGTAATATTTACCACATACCTTATAAGATATGTTGTATACTAATATATGTATATAAACATGCATATATATATACAATTTCGCGCAATTTTCAAAAAAAATAAGTCTATATGTAAAGATGCATACAAATCATATGGGCATATCAAATATACGAATCTATTCCGTACGCAAGCAAATGTAAGCTAATGTGCTTGAACTGCAAGCGAGAGCGCGGAACGAACGACAAAGAGCATAATCGGTCCCCGCGTTCGGCAACGTTCGACATCTGGCTCTGTCCTACTTGAGTGAGCATATATGTATATGTATGTATATGCGCATTTGTATATAAATTCACATACTTGTATTTGCATATGCCTTCTTCCTGTGTGCATGGTAATGAACCAATTCTCTGTTGAGAATAAACAATGATAGGAAAAATAGGAAATGAAAGGGAGTGTTTCGAGTGTAATGTGTCTTGAGAAAGTCAAATCGATGATGATGCCTCTAAGTGTTGTTGACTTATTAACGTCTGATGCACAATCGAAATTGAAGATATCTTTCATGAATTTGATAAATGTTTCGTAATTTTTCACGTTTGTGTAAATGTAACTTGACCTATTCCATTGCAATTCCATTTACCTCCTCCTCTATATCCATACAAAATATCTATCAAACAAATAAAATTAAAATTTTGTTTTGAAAATTGCAGCCATTCCATCAATATTTTCTTATGACGTTGTCATCTTAAATTATCGTCAGTAAATCGACTTTACAGACAACCTCTTTTTTTTCACAAATCCGGGCGTTTCTGGCGGATTGCTTTAGTCTTGGTTCGTGCGGCAGCTTCCATTGAGATGATTGAGCTTTGGTTTCGACGTCATAACCATACACCCACGATTCGTCAACAGTTATGACCCTCTGGAGCTAATTTGGGTCGTCGCGGACAGAGCGCAACATCTCATTAGCAATGTTCATGCGATGCTGATTTTTTTCGAAATTGAGCAGTTTTGGTACGAATTTTGCGGCGACCCGTCTCATGCCCAAATCATTAAAAAAATCGAATGGCACAAGCCAATCGATATGTCTAGGTCCTCAGCAACTTCTCTAACGGTGATTCGACGATTAGCCAATACTATTTTCTTCACTTCATCAATTTTTTCGTTTGTAGTTGAAGTGCTCGGGCGTCCGGCACGCTTTTACTCGTTCACAACTTCTCGGCCTTCTGAGAACATTTTGTGCCGCCGATAAACGTTGGTTTGGTCCAAAGTAGCTTCTCCGTATGACACAGTCAACATTCGGAATGCATCCACGCACATAATTTCGTTTTTCACACAAAATTTGATACAGGTTCTTTGATCCATCTTTTTGAATAGGTACAAATCGAAGACGAGCCGAAACACGTGCAAGCAAAGTAGCTGTCAACAATTAATTGAACATTCAAAATGGCCGAACTCGTCGGCATGAGTGAGAGACATGTCGGCACAAAAAAATCGAAATTCGAATATACGTAACCTGCGAAAATTCAAAATTCGCGATACTTTTTGAACCCACCTCGTATCCATAAAATTGAGAACGAACAATTTTGAAGTTGTAAAATATTTGATTTGATAAAATTCTATATCAAGATTTTCAACAGTACCTATATTTGAATGCTTGATCGAATAAACTTATTTTCAGAAGAATTGACGTTAATGTCTAAAGCAATTGAATCACTTGGCATGGAATAGCTTTGCTCTTGATTGCCTTTTGAATAATTTAATATGTGTAGTAAGTAAAAGGTGGCGCAAAATTAATCACCCGTTGGGTTATTGAGTAACTTTTTTACTAAGCACAAAAAAATGAGTTTGAGTGATAGAAATCTTTGTTTTTACTTTTACAATTACAATTATCAAATATGATTGACGTAAGACTCCATTTGCAAAAAGTATAAGTCTACCGATAGAGTGATTGATTTTGCACCACTTTGTATTATATTTGTGAGCACACAAATACGATCCATAGCTCGATATATAGGGCTAGGAGTAATTAGAATTTTGAAAAGAAAAAATTCAAACGATTTTACAGTTTCCTGTAGTTTAATGCTTCCAAAATTTTCTCCCTATATTCCAAGCCGCCATTTTTTTAGTTTTTCATAAAAAATTGATTTAACTACTAGATTTACTATAAAACGCAAACATTTCCTTTGTTTTGCTAATGTTAGATGAGCCAAAGTTGTTATGGTCATCGCAATGCGCTCCTGGTATAAAGGAGTCCAACGAATATAACTATGAATTCGTCCAAAATATGTTGTTTTTAATTTAGTGAAGTAAAGCTAAGCTTCGATAGATGTGATAGCTCTGTATTGAAAAGTTCACAAAGTGCATTAAAAGAGTTTTAATAAAAGAAAAAAAAAATCAAAATATAACTATTAATTTTTTCATACCTCTTCTGACTTTCTCTAACTAATCCCGTAAGCCACATGGTTGCATCTTCAAACATTGGTAGGCGCATGTGACTTATGATTAGTGTGGATTTTTCGAATTTACAGCAGAATATAAATTAAAAAAAAAATTTTAACAAATGTGTACATGTAGACATACAAGTATTAATATCTCCTTAGATGAAATGCTCGAGTTTTGTGGCCACTACCTGCGCTTTGAGCGCTTGATTGTCGTTGTTCAAAAGTTGATCTTTGTAATATTTGTTTGACAACTGGTGTTACATTTACATCCATTTACTTATATATGTACTTTAAGAATTGAAAAATTTAAAGCCCAATATTCACAGCACTCCCCTGATTATCACTACCTGTCGTTGATTTAGTTCATCGATCTTTTGTGGCCGGGTGTCGCCAGCTGTCAATGATATCGGTCGTTGATTCGCAAGTCATAATTTCTTAAGTAAATAACTGCCAACTGATTAAACAAAGTCAATTAAATACTCTTCCGATTTTTATTGTTGATTAGCACCGTTATGTGTCAGCGAAATTGTGCTGTTGCTGCATAAAGAAGTGCAGTGAACTGAACATAGAAAATGTCAAGAAAACAAAAAAAAAAAAAACTTAATAAATAAATATGTGTGTGTTTGTGTTTGTAGATATAAATATGCAAGCGTATGGTTTTCATGTATATTTAGCTGTTGTAAATTTATCGGATATAAATAAATGTGCATAAAAGTGTACAAATAGCTAAGCTTTAGAATCGGGCATAACCTGTAATTACACTTGCATTTAAGTATATATGCATATGTGTATGTATGTATGTACTTTATATGAAAAACATAGCAAAAGTCGATTTGATTATATTTGCATCTAAAAAGCAAACAACACTGGAATGTCAATGAACTCTCCAAATATTTTCATGCTTAACTGCTTGTGTAAACAAATGAATAATCAATTATCGATTATTTTTGTGGATCCACACATACATACATACAAATGAACCATGTATTATTGATGGTATGTATGTATATATGTATGTGCCATATTACGGCTATGCATACACATAATATTGTTTAGCTTACAAAGGCATGCGCTCTGCAGCGGTCGCTGCGCATATTTTAAATTTAGTGAAGCGAAACTTGGTTGTAATTGGAGGAAATTAAAAATTATAAATGTATGTGGGTGTATACTCTTTTGGCCAATACTAAGCATTTCTTGAATTAGTTATGTCAATTAATAAACTTTTTTATGAAAATGTCGTTATATTGTTGAATAATTTTTTCTACTTATTTTTCAACTAAATAGTTTTTACAGACTAATAAAACTTCACTGAATTGTATTTATCATAAATAGCGATAAAAAAAAAAAATAAAAAATAAAAAAAATGTATATTACTTATATAGGCAGGTAGGTGAAATGGTTGAAGTACCACTCTGGCACCCCCAAGCAGCACTAAAGCGCCGTTTTGATGCCATTATGAGACCTTCAATGGGCTGATATCTACAGCCTGCCAGAGCTGTTGATGCAATGGAAAATATTGCTGGGTCTTAGGTTGGCCTGCCGAAGAAAAGAGCACCCAGTAACCTTAATCGGCTAACAGCCAAACCAAAGGCTCTTGCATCAGGATGAGAAGTAAGTTATCGATGTCTAGTTTAGAATTACAAAGGCTAATTTGGAATACTCTTAACATACTGGTTTAAGGGTTACCTACCTACAAGACTGCTCAATTTGCTCGGATTCTGCGTGTGTCCTAGACAACCAGAGATCGTCGAGCTGCTTTTTCGTGTCGTCTCCCATTTCCTTAAAACCGTCGTTTGGGACAATAGAACCGGGAGCCGAAGCGGAGTTTAAACTGATGCTTCTCGAGTGGCCCCAGGGACCGTTTACTCTTCAGCAGCAGAACGATTGAGCTGCGGTGCTGAGGTTCCTCTACCTTGATTAGAGACCAGTCATCCATCGGAACCTCCCGGATTTTTTTAGAACACTGGACAATATCTGAACTGTTCAGCTTCATTTTTGTCAACTGAATTCGGGTTCGTGCTCACCCTGGAATCTCTGAAGCAGGGATGAGCTTTAGAGAAGGTTTCTCCCAGGCTTTGCTAACCGTAGCAAGACTCTTCACCAGAAACTCTTTTGGAAACTTGTCGGCACATTTTATAACGCGATAACCTTCACATATTTTACCCGAGTCGAAGAGAGGTGTTGGTTGTTTATTGGCTATAAGGTGCCTGGTGACCATGCCTGATAGTCTTCCCTCAATAGCTCCCGATAGAGGCAATCACCTTTCTCACACTATTGGAGTGTGCCTTCACGAGGCCAACTTGGATATGATCCTTGGTCACCTCGTTATAAGCCACCCCCAATTTTCACCATTTCAAAGATTTCAAAGTCAATCTGAAATGAATGGTCTTGTTGGAAGATATTTCCTCAATAATGAAAGCAATTTTAGATCATCATGCAGGCAGATTGCCACTACCAGGGTGACCCATAAAAAGAAGGAACATTTTGTATGCGGCATGCCCATGTGCCTCATGTGCCTCATGATTGGCGTGCATGCCTGTCTCACTGAATGAACGACATGAAAACAAAAAAGTATTTGGAAAGTTGTATCAGAGTGCAAATCCCATTATTTTGTGATGGTTGAATGGTAGAAAATGGCACCAAGGCCGAAACATTTGGCCCACTGAACTGCTAATCTACCCTAGGCCTAGATAAAAGCGAGGCTTAGTACAGTTTTTGTGGTCGAAAATATTGCATTACCATCTGGTAGAGATTTCAGTTTATGCAAATAAAGAATTAGGATGTTTCTTTTGCTTGTGTACTCTGATATAAATAATATATATGCGACTTATATACAAGTATATATGTACTAAAATCAGTAGCAGTGAAATACATTAGGTGTCTAAAAGCTTTTAAAACACCAAACCAGTTAGCATTCCTGAGTGGGAATGCCACAAACAGGCATTTCCTATTTTCGAATCGCTTTTGCACAAGCACGTTCACTATCGCTACAATGGCTTAGGGCATCTAAACAAGTTTGATAGGCAAGCCTAGTAAAAGCCCTCGTACCACCACTAGCCGCGCTGCGCTGTAAGTAAATACGTGACGACACAAAAGGTATCCGTACACCATACACCTTTGTGTGTGTGTGAGCACATTGCGCTAGACTCAAGTGGCTACCGCCTAATTGGATTTCACGCGAACGCTCATGTCCGCTTACTACAGCCAGCCTTTCCACAGGAGAGCACGAATACTCGAAGGTGTTGATAGCTTAGATTGTCTATTTGTTTGCAAAGAGGAAGTGAGTGCGGCGCAAAAGAACTCAAACAAGTTCACTTGCTTGACAAAAATAGACTTCAATGATGTGCCTCGCTGGAGTGCTGGGCATTAATGCAGTAACACGTTAGGGCAGGCATAACGCGCAGCCAGCAGCTGTGAGGCTGGAAATGCTAAATAGGCATCAAGAACTTATTAGGCGCTCAGGCGCGCACTAAGCTGACATTGTTGAAGACGCATTGGTGAATTGTAGGGGATAAAGACAAGCAAAACTTTTCGTATGGTATTTAGTTTCAAATTTGAGAATTTAGTGAAAGCTTGAAATCCAGTGGTTGCAATGAATTTAGAAAAAGATAAATAACTTCGGAGTTAGGATCTTAGCTTTGACTGATTTTTTTTGTTTTTCGATGAATGCATAATGTGAGATTTGCAGGACTGCTTTTAATTAAATCTCAATATTTAGTTTTGCCTATAAATTAATTATTTCCTTTTAAAGACACCACAGGCTATCCCAATTTAATATTAATTAATTTTATATTGCACTGCATGCATTAGCCGAAAACCCGAATAACATCAATCAATGGCAAATGTTTGTTGTTTTATTTATCGAACTGTGTTATGTGTGCTTGTGGTTTTATTGGTTTCCATTGGCATGACAATGCCTTTGAGGTCACAACCACAACTGTGCACTGACAATTCTGTCATTGCGGTTGTTGAGCAAACTGAAAATAAGTCAAAATTGGTAGCGTAGCCTGAAAAATATCCGAAATAATAATATTCCATATTTGTATGTATGCAATGATGAGTGATGGCGGCCGCCGTAGCCGAATGGGTTGGTGCGTGACTACCATTCGCAATTCACAGAGAGAAAGTCGGTTCGAATCTCGGTGAAACACCAAAATGAAGAAAAACATTTTTCTAATAGCGGTCGCCCCTCGGCAAGCAATGGCAAATCTCCGAGTGTATTTCTGCCATGAAAAAGCTCCTCATAAAAATATCTGCCGTTCGGAGTCGGCTTAAAACTGTAGGTCCCTCCATTTGTGGAACAACATCAAGGCGCACACCACAAATAGGAGGAGGAGCTCGGCCAAACACCCGAAAAGGGTGTATGCGCCAATTATATACATCTATATATATATAATGATGAGTGATGAAAGTAAGGATTACTTTAGTAAATTGCACATGAATAATATTAAATGCATGCAAGGTGGTACGAAATTAATCATACAATTTTGGTTTTGAATACATTTTTTGCTAAAAAAGAAATATTTGAGTGATGGAAATCTCACGCACTCCATCGCTTGCCTATTTGTTTACTGCAACCGTCTATAACACAAGTTTCATAAATGAATGATGTAAGACGCCATTTGCCAAAGTTATCATCATCAACTTTGTGCGCTGGACAATCCAGGTCTTCGCCTGCTGCAGCATATGCCTCCAATTGCCACGGTTTCGTGCCTGCGTCCCCATTTCCCGGAATTTCCAAAAAAATTGGCGTCGTCACCTATCCATCTGACGACAACGTTAATCTATCTGAGCGGCGGTGGATCCTTTTTCTATGTATGCGGTACTTTCGGTATTAGCCCGTAATAAGTGACCTGCCCACCTCAGTTTGTTGATCATTATTGTGGTTATTATAGAAGGCTGCACCTACAGTTTTTCGAGTTCAACATTATAGCGCTTTCGCCATTCACCTTTATTATATATTGCGCCAAAGAATAAGAAAGAATTGTGCCCTTCAAATATCCTCATATTTGAGTGACAAGATTTCCCTGCCGTTTAGCAGGGTGGGGATAATAATTGAGCGGTACAGAGAAATCTTCGTTCTCCTGTCTAGAAGGTGGCTCTTTAGGTGTTTGCGAAAGTCATAAATCTTCCGATACGGTGATTAATTATACGCCACCTGGTATAGGTAATGTATATGATTAAGTAAAAAAGTATGCCAGGTCGTATGAGTAACCTTACGAAGTAAGACCAGTGAGAGGCAAGAAAATAAGCATATTATGGGAATTTCTTCCAACGAGACAATGAATGAAATAAAAATTCTGGAAAAGGTGTTATATTCTGGCCGTCATAAAGTGTAAACACTTTTTCTCAAGTGACTGTAATATAACAGAAAATGGTGGCTGCGAGCCTGTTTGTTGAAGTGCGCGCGGCCAGGCAACTATACCCTGTGCATAATTTTTTTTGGTTTTGCTAAACCGGATTTTTATATCGTTTTTGTAGAAATATATAGTTTTAAATAATAAGTTCATTTTTTGGAATTTCTAGTCTACGGTAATCATTTTTTTTTTACATTTTACATGCGTATAGTTACAGGTAAATATTTTTTTAAAGAATAGCGGCGTCTAAAACAAAATTATTTGAAAATTTTCAAAATAAAAAGTAACTCCGAAAAATATTCAAAAAAAATTGCAATAAAATATTTTATATCAGAAAATGTATCCATACTTTCAAGCAGAACGCAATTACAAATATGTAGTTAAAATGTTAAAATATAGTTACAAGACAGACAGAGTATAAAGTTTTCGCAGTGAATTGAGAGAGGCAACGTCAAAATTCCAAATTAAATTATGTAGAGAATCTGTCCACCCTGATCTTTTGGGTGATCATGAGAGGATATTTTAAGACATAATAAAATCAAATATTCTAAATTTCGGTAGTGGTATAACCCCTTAAACGAGTATGCTTATTCTGTACAACGCCTGAAGGTATGCAATTTTCAAATGTAAAATGCGCTGATTGCTTATTATTTGGATCACTTAGAACATGGCTGCGCCTCTCAATCGGCCGATAAGATAGAATATATAATTTGAAAAAAGCGTTATGCGTGCTTACTACCTATAACCATTCTAATTTTATTATGCTCTACTCACTTGAGAGCAAGGCTCGTCATAGAGAATCGCTGAGACAAAAAGCAGAATTAAAAAAAAAAAAAATTATATATGAATAAATGAGAGGTAGCCGTAATTGTGAGTGTATGTGGATCACCCCATTTGAGCTCGAATTCAGTACATCTCCTGCGATTTGCTCGATTAGACTATCAGGCGGTAGCAAAATGTACCCCGAAATCATCAAAATCGGTCGAGCACAAAGCTTGAATTTGTTATTTTAGGCACCTCAGTGCTTTTCGGTGCCGTCATAAATTTCTTCGTCTTTTCTGAGTGACAAAAATCTG
The DNA here is from genome assembly GCA_037575425.1 of Anastrepha fraterculus. Lineage (NCBI taxonomy): Eukaryota > Metazoa > Arthropoda > Insecta > Diptera > Tephritidae > Anastrepha > Anastrepha fraterculus. The sequence goes on from JAYXIM010027413.1 coordinate 99,372, forward strand.
AAAAATTTTGAAGTGACCCGGAAATACATTTTTGTAGTAACGGCAAATATTTTTTTAAGATTTTTTAAGAGCCTACTTTAGTCGCAATGTCATCATTGGCATTACAGTGCGGGGTGGACCACGGCCTCGTCCAGAATACGCCTCCATTCTTCTCGACAGCCCGCTTTCGCTCTATGTTGTGGAACTCTCATCTTTCGTATATCGTCTTCTACATCTTCAGGATTTGTTTCAAAAACTTTAGTCAATATAGTAAACATTTTTTTCTTCTTCCTAGAGTTACAATTCAATCGCTAAGTGTGCTCCTTTCATATATTAATAACTCTTAGATGCTGATATTGCATAAAGCCTAGATAATTCTGCAATTCAACTAAGCATTCGCAGGTGTCTATCGAGCATTTCTTATCGACAAGCTACTAAAATATGTCTTACACCGATACACTCATACATAGGAATTTTTCAATTAAAACAATTTACACAAATACTTTCGCATTCCGTTTGTTCTCCCTCCCTGGCACCTATTAATTTACTATTTGTGTACATTTCAAAACCGGTTTCCGTTGCCCAAACACCAAACAGCAAACGCTAAATTATACATAACAAAAAATACTCTTACATATGAATTTACGTAAATCACAGTTATGATTGAAATCACCTCCTGCTGCACGCAATATGCCACATGCTACGTGCAACATGCAACATATAACATGCAGCCTGCCATATGCCCTTTATTGTAAACAAAGTAACCTGCAGCGTCCTTCATTAAAAGTATGGCGTACCGAAAAAAATCCGCTACAGCTGTATGCAGGCGAATGAATGGGAATTTAATAACAACAAAAAAAAAACGTAAAAAAACTCGAGTCATGAATAACAATTAAAATTAGTCCTTGCTGTAAAATTGCAAGTTTTAACAACCGACTCATGTGCTTATAGCGGCAGCAGTAAAAACTGAAACAAAAACAACAACAAAATAATGTAATAATAAAGCGCATCATAACTTTTAGTTTGGCATATTTTGAAATTTTGTTTATGGTTTTTCTGCGTTCAGATGAGTGAGGCACAGAGCTACACACACATACATACACATGCATGAATGTATGCGCAAGTATGCCTGCTTGAGGGCAAACGTGTGTAGGTCGATATGAGTTTTATGTTGGTGGCAAAAGTAAATTAAAAGTTATGCGAATGTTGCATGCGAAAGCGTTTTGAGTTTTTAAGCTTAGATAGGCGCCCTTATACACACACATAAACATGCACACTCATGCATTTCGGTACCCTGCTCGAGTGAGTATAGCAGAAACAGTTTAAATTACTTCTAGGCTTTTGCTGACCGTCATTTGCTGTTTGAAACTATTATTACTTTTATCTGTAAATGAAATTAAAAAATAAATAAATTGAAATGTCGAAAATGTTGGCAAATTCATCACTGCAGCGGGCGGAGAGTGGGAATAGTAAAGTACTAAAAATGTGGCCATTTATAGGTAGTAAAGTGGGTGGTAAACTCAGTTTGCGCCATCAACAACTTTCCGATATGGAAGGTGTACCTACTGTTACTTTTCCTAGCTTTTTAAGGTAGACGACTTTAAGACTTTACCTGATCGGAACAGTGAAGCTAGGCTGTGGGCGCCTTTAGTTTCTGGTAGTGAAGAACACAATAATGCTTTTCCACTAAGGAAAAGAGGGCGTCGACTAGCCGACAAGAGTAGATTCAAACGCTGTTTATCTGTGTAACGAAATATTTAGTGGTCTTAGTTGGTCCACGGCTACGAGGATTTTAAGAAGTGTGTATACTGAGAATAAGATTGGTGTATATTAGGAAAAAATATAACGGGTGATTTTTTAGCTATTATCTTTTTAAACAGTTGGGTTAAACAGCTGACACACGTTTCGTGTTTTGTTTCACTGTCAAACATCTTCAGTTTGGTCTATGATTTAACCTGAATAGTCTTACAAACGAACAACGCTTGCAAAACATTGAATTTTATTATAAAAATGCGCGTTCTGTTAAGAAAGTTTATCGCGCGCTTCTTCCATTTTATGGTCAGTTTAATCGACCCACTGAAGCGGCTATTCGAGCTATTGTGACTAAATTTAGAACCAAATTTACATTATTGTACATCAAACCACCAACACGCTTAGAGTGCGAACTGAAGAAAATATCGCAGCTGTATCGGCCAGTGTTAATGATGACCATCAATTATCGATTCGTCGCCGTTCGCAGCAATTGGGCCTCTGTTACTCAACAACGTGGAAAATTTTGCTAAAGGATTTAGTTGTGAAGCCTTTCAAAATACAGCTGGTGCAAGAATTGAAGCCGAACGACCTACCGCAACGCAGAATTTTTGGTGAATGGGCTCTTGGAAAGTTGGCCGAAGATCCACTTTTTTATCGAAAAATTGTGTTCAGCGCCGAAGTTCATTTTTGGATCAATGGCAGAATTGTCGATTTTGGAGTGCAGATCAGCCAGAAGAATTCCAAGAGCCGCCAATGTATCCATGCCACACAGCACGCGTAACAATGGACTTGTTGAGAGGCGAGTTCGGTGAACATTTTATTTCACGTTCGGGACCTGTCAATTGGCCACCCAGATCGTGCGATATAACGCCTTTAGATTAGATGTTATTTTTTGTGGGGCTATGTTAAAGCTCATATCTATTCAGACAAGCCTGCTTCAATTAACGCATTGGAAGACAACATTAAAGCATTTATATGTGAGATACCGGCCGAAATATTGGAAAGAGTATGCCAAAATTGGACTAAGCGGATGGACCATTTGAAGCGCAATCGCGGTCAACATTTGCATGAAATAATCTTCAAACATTAAATTATATGGACTGTACTATCGATTTAAATTAAAATTGCATGCATTTTTCTGTATTTTATGTGTGTTTTTTTTGAAAAAAATTTCCTATAGGTTTTAAAAAATCACCCTTTATTATATTATTGAAAATCCCTTTCTTAAGTAGGATTGACGTAAATTTATTTAGCACAGCTGACTTCACCATTCTAAACTGACTGCGTTCCTAGCTACACTGTATGCGTCTGTCTACTGAGACAATTCCACTTTGATGAAAAAGTGAACAGAATTGAGTTCTGCCTTTTTTTGCAAGGTTGGCTCATCTGTCATTAATATTCCTAATAAAATTGTATGGCCATTGTTTGTCATTTGTAAAAGTTATGCCGATTTGAGTAAATTTACCTCTGCACGTGTTTTCGATACAGTTTTAAAAATCAGTCAGAGGTCCATGCCGTTTTACAAGTACATATAGAATGGGAATTACTACCAGCGGGCAGACTCCATTGCTTTTACTTTGTACAGTAAAGAAGATATGAAGAATGACTATCACAATGACTGACGAAATCGCGTAGCTTACCTATCTGGGTAAAAGAATGCTAGGCACACCACAGCCCCCATCGACAAAACTTGTGATTCATAAAGTTCTGTCCTAACTTGTACTCGTTATTAAAGTTAGCATTCGTGATTTCCGATAAAACTCCTTCCGGTCACAGCACCTTTGAACCAAGCAACCGTATTGCGAAAACTTCTAATATGTCACCCTCTTCGCTCAATTTAGGCTGCTATTTTTTCTTGCAACCTCTCTTCCATTTCTACTAGCCCAAATAGTCATTTACTTGCTTGCCTGTGCTGGTGTTTAGTGCTTTCAAGCAACTGGTGTACCGTTACGTGCAGGTTGAACCCAGCATTTCTTCCCCAGCTTTGCCTTTCTTTGAAGTATTCGTATCATTTTCAATTCATTTATTTTATATAGACAAGCAGAGAAAGAAGTACAAGTAGATATCTAAGTTGTAACAGAAGTTCGTGCAACACAGTCAGGCAACCGAAAAGTACTCAAGTCGCGCAACCACTCAACTAAACAATTCCATTATTTTCCTTGTTTCCGCCGCTTGCCGCAGGACCGCTTTTGTCGTGCCCTAGCGTACGCTGCCTGGCTGGCTTCATGGTCAAATGGATTTCAATACAGTTGCGAGCATAAAAATATGAACACCAGACAAATTTTTAAATTAATTCCATTACTTTTCGCGTGCGAGCTGTGACACTAGCAAGGTCAGCATGCTGGAGGCTGAATTGAACTGCTATCACATAATGCTTTGGTGACCTCATCTTCTATGACTGATTTCCTAATGCCTTTGGTGACTTAGTGTTTGAAAAACTCATGAGCTTCGGGCAGCGACTCATCAACGAGCTAAATATTGTTTCTAAAGCCTGCCATGATAAAGCATTTTATGATAGACAGGAGGCTGTCATTCAAAATACACTTTAAGAATGCGACGGAAAAAGCATCAGCAATGCTCAACGCGCGTGGGCTAAAGCAACGGCGGCAGCAACTTCTAGCAGGCATTGTAAAAAAGCAAATACTATACGATGCTCTTTCTATGCAACACTCGTCTTACCTCCGCGGTATAAAGGCAGGGTATCGTTTATGTGCACTTCGAGTATGCTGCGAGTTCAAAACTATGTTGGAACAAGCAGCGCTAGTAATCGTCGGAATGCTTCCAACGGAGATACTGGCATACGAAATGTTTGCAGGGGCTGAAACACTAGGCTTCGTAGTATTGGAAAGTAGTACCCTAACTTGGCAGCATAGATGGAACAACACAACGAAGGGCCGCTGGACACTGCATGCCAGTTTGGCGAAGCTGATTAGGAGGAAAACATGCAGAAGTAGTTTTTTACCTGACTCTATTTCCAACCGGACATGAGTGTTTCAAAGCATATCTCTATCGTTTTAAACACACAGTTGTGATTTCTGGGGGAGAACACAATAGAAGATATAATCTTGAAATGTGGTCATTATATTAAAGCTTCGCAGCATATTTGGCATAATTTGTAATCCTGAGTCATGCGTACAATTCATGAAACAAAGCAGTGGAAAATAAACGACAGCTTGCGATATAATAGCAGAGACGATGAAGAAACTAAGTTCCGTTGAAAGCCTACGGCGTAGGAGCGGCGACTAGTTCGCTTTTCCCTCCATGATTTAATGCTTAGAGGCAGTCTCGTAGGATGAGGGGCAAGACGAAGTAACAGGCTTGTCCTGGTTTCAAAGAACCACTTGAGGGTAGCGCACAACCACAATGTCCATGAAACTAATTAAATAAATTGAAAAAATATAATAAAATAAAAAAATTATAGCACCTCAAAATTTTCATCAGTGTTGACTATTTTTCTTGTTTTTTTAACGCACATAATAATTTTTTTTTATAAAATATTGCTTATTGTCTAACAAAAACCATTCTAATCCAACTTTCAAATCTTCCATTCTTATAAAAAAAATTCAGAAAATTTGCACGAACTTTTCACCCCAATTCTACGGAATGCACGAACATTTTTTTATATGGAGAAAAAAAGCAACACTTTCAAGGAAAACATTCTAACAAACCAGCGGGATTTGTCAGCATTTTCAAATTTGCACTTTGTCATACTAAAATTTAACGGACTATAAATCAGCATACCAAATATGTTTCTAGAAATTCTAATAAAACTCACAAGCACCAAATCCATTTGCTGATTTTAAAAGGTGCATTTATTGTTACCAAGAGAGTATCCTAACCGTGGAAACTTATATCCAAACACTTAGTACTCTGCACTCTTCACGTGCGCTTGCTTTTATGGCCGCAACTGTATATTCAGCTTTTCGCAATTCTAGCACAGCACAATAGCAATAGTTTGTTGTTATTGGCATACTATTTATATTATATTTTGCTGCTGATGTCGCTGCTGTTATTATTGCTATATGTTCTTGTGTTGTTTAATCGACACGCCGCATCGTAATGGCAGTACGGCGCACTCAACAGGAGTTGATTTCCGCATTTACTTTCCCTCTACTTAAATACACACTTGCCTCTGCTTGTACGCTGCCTCGTCGTGTTCTCCTTTATTATAATGCTTCACCACTATGGCTGTCATTTTTAGTTTGCTTTCGGCAGCATAACTGAGGTGCTTCCAATTTTGCTCCTTGCCATTCTTTGCTCCATTTGATCAATGCATGGATTGTGCGCGTATCCTGTTGTTGCTCTGCCATAATGTTCGACATCACGCTTTCACGCTTTTTCTTTCAGTTATTCATTTAATTTGGTATTTTTTATTTATTTTATTTCTTCTCCTCCTTTCGGACATCGTTCAATGTTTCGCTTCCTTGTGCTATATCTTTCACTGCCACGGCATACTAGGCTGCTTCGTTTGTCCGTAGTGATTATATTGTGTTAAGTAGTTGGTGTTTTGTTCATTCATTGGGGTTGCTCTACCAACAAATCTCACACTCTCTGTGCACCATTGCCATCTTTCAATAAATCTGCGCTTGCCGGCACTCAGATTGCTTGTTGTGAATCTATTATTGAAAATGAAATGATTCCAATCAAAATATCCGGTAGCTTTGAGATTGAGTGCAATGAGAGATTTGAATACTAAAATTTTAAAAGCAGCTGGTACTGGACTGCGTCGTTTAGAGACTTTGAAGTTCAGTATTGAAAAAGAATTAATTGAATTGAAAAGCGATTTTGATCCAAAAAGTTTGCCTGAGTGTTAGAAATTTTCTGTACGCACAACTGTTGCTAAATTCATTAAAAATGCTTGAGGCTTAAGGGTTTTTAAGCAGTTTTCCTAAGCCTTAAGCACTTCTAGAAGGTGGGAACTTACCTCATTGGAAAATAATTTAAAATTAGTCAAAAATTGGGGGAAAAGAATCTTTTGAATCCAATTGATGCCTGCGATTCTTTGCAGAAGCGTAATGAAAGCTTTGAATGAAAAATAATATCGGACTGCCACGACTGGCTTTACACTAGGCCATTCGATCAACCCAATTTTTATGCACATTTTCGATTATTTGGACTCCAATTTCATGAATGGCAACTTCGATTTCGTGTTTTAAAGCATCAATCGTCTCTGGATGGTTCGCATACCATTTGTCCTTAACGGCTCCCCACAAAAAATAGTCCAACGGGCTTAAATCACAGCTCCGAGGCGGCTAATTGATATCGGAATTTCGGCTGATTATTCGGTTTTCAAAAACGGTAGCCAAAAGTTCGAGTGTAGCTTTGGCAGTGTGACAAGTTTCACCGTCCTGTTGAAACCAAATGTCGTCCATGTCATCCTCTTCAATTTTTGGAAACAATTCGATGAGCATGTCACAGTAACGCTCGCCATTTACTGTAACCGCGGCTCCTCGCTCATTTTCGAAAAAAATGGCCCGATGATGCCGCCAGACCAAAAACCGCACCAAACAGTGACGCGATTGGGGGCTCAATCTGACAATTTTGCTTATTGACGTAGCCACCGATGTGAAATTCAGAAAAGAAGTAGAAGACTCACCACTTTGGAAATACGTTTTGAATATATCCCAATTTTGTTCAAGTGTATAGCGTCCCATTTCGTAAATGTCAAACCTTTAAGTAAATTATGAACACATTTGACATGTCATTTGTGTTACCATTCTCAAAAATATAGGTGGTTCAAAAAGCAAATGCTATATGGCCCACCCTGTACATAAACATACATATAGCTCATTACTTCAATTGTGACATAGTCCAAAAAATAAAGCAAAGAACCAAATAGGGGAAAAGGAAAGAAGGGCCTTGGGTTAGACGATGACGACCGCTAATTACGTTCGTATTAACCGCTTCAAGTTACTGATGAATTTCACCAGATGTATGATAATTACACCCGCAATATCCGCAGGTGTAGCAAAAAAGTGAGAACTCAGATGTCTTAATATTTGCCCGACGAGAGTAGGAAAGCTGCGAAGAAAGAGCTTAGATGATTCCACTTCATCCTCCAGACAGCTTCTGCAGAAAGGACTTGAGGTAATCTCAAGTCTCACTATATGGACACCTAACAGACAATGTCGCGAAAGGATATCTAACAAATTCAAGAACTTTGGCTTTGTTCTACAAGTGACCAGAAGGAACTCGCCACTAACCGAGCGCTCGCCGAGTTGACGCGAGGCCCATATTTCAAGGAGTAGACCACAGGTTTTAAGGAAGCCCCAATCCTCTCATTTCGGTATTAAACCGTCTACTGGGTCCCCTGTCTAACCAGCTCATAGTAGTTTCCCTTTATGCCACTGTGACCGGAAACCCGAATGAGCCTAAAAATGCAATCAGTTACAACAAAAACATTACTCTTGCTACGCTCCAGGTACTCACATAAATATTTCACGTACACCACTAATTTTCTTATTGCTTCATTTTTTCTGTGTTTCTTGAACCAACCTCAATTTATGGCACCGCCGTTGCATACGTTCAGGCGCACCAACGTGCTTACTCGTAATTCATGGTGAGCTCCGCCCGAATCAGCGTATTTTCTTCAGCCAAATTGACACTTAGCGAAAATAATTTGCAACACGCCGCTCAAACTACACAACAAACAAACAAAAACCACAACAAAAACAACAGAAGTGTGACAGCGAAACAATGCGTTCACTTTAGTGCGACAACTTGAAGGATACGCGAAGGAGAATGGAAGCGCAGGCGTGCTTTGCGGAGAGTGGTGCATGGCGAATGGAAGGAGAAGTGTTGCATACGTAATACGACATTGTTGCACATAAATATTTAATTTTATTTATTACAAGCGAAATTAACGAAACATCAAATGGCGAGAACTCGTATTTTTGTGTTGCTGCTGTTGCGTTACTTTAGCGTAATTGCAGCGCGAATATGAGCAAACACATGTGCGCGCGCCTTTGCGTGTGTGAGTGAGTGAGTGTGTGTGCCTGCAAGTTGCCGCATACGTTAAGGCCGAACGAACGCGTAAAATTATTACAGTTAGTGCGGCAGTGAACGAGAGTTGCAAGTGTTGCAAGTACATACATAAACTTGTTTGTGTTGTTGTCGTTGTTGCAAAGCGTAAATTATATTTAATACACCACTTGAGCAGCACTTTAGCGGCGACAATGCCAACGGCAGGGCAACACACTGACACATGCACGCACGCACAGCCAGCAGGCAGGTTGCCAAAACAGCGCGGAGGAGGAAGAATCGCGAAGCAACAAAATTACGGCCAAGGCAGTGAGTGGAAGCGGCGCAGAGGGTGCTCTGGTAGACAACAATGCTGTTGTTGCAAGCGTCAAAGCGCGACAGTAGCGCCTGGGGACTCTTTAGCGGTGACAGGCGGCTATTGTTGTTGCCACTGCACAACACTTACAATTGTGTTGCTGTTGTTCTTGCTGCCACTGCTGCTGTTTTTCTGACATTGATGTATGACGTTGCAAGCTCATATTGCACGCAGCAACATGCGTGCCCATACTGGTGCTTGAGTACGTATGTGTGTATGTATGTATGTGTTTTAGATGTGCATGTAAATAATGTTGCACCGCCGGTATTGCAAGCTGTTACGTTTTTGTTGGCGTTCTACCGCCCTATGGCGCTGTGGCCGCCAGTGGAACCCACACTTGTGAGGAATCATTTTCACAGCTAAACTTTTCGTTTGTTGCTTCTCTGTTTCGTTTTTCTGCTGGTTGGGTTGTCGGTTTTTGACTGCTGTTGCCAGGGGACAATTTCACAGCCTCGCTTTGGTAACGTCAACAACAACAAAACAATTTTATGACTGACGTTTCGTTGATTGTTTGTTGGCTGTTTGTTGATGTTCTTTTGAAATATTTTATTGCTGCAGCCTTTTTTTTGCTTTTATTGTTGTTGTTTTTTAATAAGTTTTCATGTTTTCAGTTGCATTTTAACGATTGCTGCAACGTTTTTATGGCCCATAAAAATTACTGGAAAAAGTGTAAAGAAATTAAAATAAGTGAAAAGCGCGCAGATATGGCTCGAACGCGCACGACGGTGGACTAAGAAGGGTAAATTTCAATTTGTTTTTTTTTTTCTTGACAAAAGATTTTTGTACAGATGTGCAATCAAAATGTGTTCTCAAATGCATACAGGGTCTTCCAAATACGAACTTGTTTTCTGAATTTAAATCAAAGTAATTTTTTAAATAGGATTTTATTATCTGGTTACTGGCTAGTAGGAAGGGTCTTCAATTTATAAATAAAAAATAATATTTTATAATTACTACTTAATGCCGGGCTCTATCTGTTACAAATAGACTTACAACCATGACTCACAGCAACGACTACCACCTTCAGAATAAAAGAAGATAGTTTTTCGAATGCTAGGTCAGACAGAAAAGGGCTTACTAGCACTCAGATTTTACTACCGCTACCCAAGACTTTAGAATAGATTTTAAGATGGTTAGACTAAAAAAAGAAGTGGGTCTAGGTTGTGTCACTCAGGCATCAAAATTACTTGTGGGGGCGATTCTTTTGGTGAAATTCGCAATTACTTTTGGTCATAATTCTTAAATTTTTGTCCTTCGAAGCTTGGTATGTTTCTGATTTGCCTACATGAACTATGATACATACAAGGTGGCGCAAAATTATTATCCACTATCCATACAACTTGGAGGTACAGAGAATAGTTCGAAGGCATCGAATTGTCCTTTTTTGGCGCTTAAGTTACAGTTACTGTGGAACTGTTTTTCAATTTATATTTACACCATTCCCAATAGACCAAACAAGTTCTTAATATTTCTCCATACCGCAATCTGTTAATAGTGCGTACGATCTACGCTTTAAAAGAAAAATGAGCCCAAAGCAAATACCACACCACTACGTTTACCAAATAGTAACACGATAAGAATCAAATACTTCTCGTCATATTTCCGAAGGTTTTCTATGGTCATTTTGTAAAGGTACGTACCGCTTCAAATGGAAGGAAGCTATGTTATAACAGGTGATTTTTTAGCTATTATCTTTTTAAACAGTTGGTTTAAACAGCTGACGCACGTTTCGTGTTTTGTTTCACTGTCAAACATCTTCAGTTTGGTCTATAATTTAACCACGAATCGTCTTACAATCGAACAACGCTTGCAAATCATTGAATTTTATTATAAAAATGCGCGTTCTGTTAAGAAAGTTTATCGCGCGCTTCTTCCATTTTATGGTCAGTTTAATCGACCCACTGAAGCGGCTATTCGAGCTATTGTGACTAAATTTAGAACCAGTTTGGTGCGATTTATGGGCTGGAGGTATCATTGGACCGTACTTCATCAAAGATGCTGCGAATCGTAACGTAACTGCGAATGGTGAGCGCTACCGTGAAATGACATCCAACTTTTTTTTGCCCAAAATGCAAGAGCTTGACTTGCATGGCGTGTGGTTTCAGCAAGACGGTGCCACATACCACACAGCACGCCTAACAATGGACTTGTTGAGAGGCGAGTTCGGTGAACATTTTATTTCATGTTCGGGACCTGTCAACTGGCCACCCAGATCGTGCGTTATAACGCCTTTAGATTATTTTTTGTGGGGCTATGTTAAAGCTCATGTCTATTCAGACAAGCCTGCTTCAATTAACGCATTGGAAGACAACATTATAGCATGTACAGGGTAGGCCATTTAAAGCGGGCCCATCTGGCAACCCTATAACTTTTGACAGGAACGTCAGATCGACTAATGACATAGCGCGTTGGAAGCGTCAGTCCAAGACAATTTTTACCATGGAGCAGTACACTCCAAAAGAACGCGCTGAAATAATTCAGCTTTACATCCAAAATAACTTCTCAATTGTGAAAACTCAACGTGCGTTTAAAAAAAAAAATAAAGTTAAAAGTGCGCCATCCAAAAGCACTTTACAGCGTTTATACGCAAAATTTATTAACCACGGTAGTCTCAGCAATACCAGCCACGCATCCAGACAACGTACACGACGTTCTGCTGAAAATATCGAGGCTGTACGAGCCAGTGTTGAGGAGGCTCCGCGAACATCGAGTTATCGTCGTTCTCAGGCCATGATACGCGATTTTGTTATGCCAATCATCGAAGAAAATGACATGGAAGGCTACTGGTTCCAACAGGACGGGGCTACATGCCACACTTCACGCGCTACAATCGATTTTTTGAAGCCATTGTTCCCTGGAAGGTTGATTTCGAAAAATGGTGATTTTCCGTGGCCACCGAGATCACCAGATTTGACGCCACCGGACTTTTATTTGTGGGGTTATCTGAAATCCAAGGTATACATCAACAAGCCAAGGACTCTAACTCAACTTAAAAACAATATCCGACGCGAAATCGCCGCCATACCGGCCGAAATATTGGCCAAAACGATGGAAAACGCCGAAAAAACCCAGGACACATTTGGCCATCAAGGCCAGAGGCAAACATTTGAAGGATATCATTTTCAAAAACTAGCTGGAACAAATCTCCTTGAATCAAAATAAATGATTTTTCATATCAACACAAAAAAAAAATGTTTTTTTCAATGTTTTTTTTCAGAAACAAATGGGCCCGCTTTAAATGGCCTACCCTGTATATGTGAGATACCGGCCGAAACAAAGAAATTTGAACTAAGCGAATGGATCATCTGAAGCGCAGTCGCGGTCAACATTTGCATTAAACAATCTTCAAACATTAAATTATATGGACTGTATCATCGATTTAAATAAAAATTTCATCCATTTTTCTGAATTTTGCGTGTGTTTAGAATAAAATTTTTTCACTGAAGCTTTTTAAGTGGATTTTAATTACTTTAAATCGAATTCATTAAGTTGTAAATTGTTTACTTAAAATCTGTGGCAGCTGACGGAAAGAAAACAATGCTAAAAGGAAACTCGAACTTGGAAGACCTTGTGTATTTATGCCCAATATGCAATTTCCTGATACATAAAGGTATTCCACATGCATCTAACTTTACTCAGGTCGCAGTGTACCCTAAAAATATCCCGAAATCTCGGTATCGAAACTTCCAGCTAATGTTGGTATCCCTAGCATATGCTAGTTGTGTTTACTTATGCACATATGTATGTATGCATGCACAGGCAAAGTCATTGGGAACAGATGCGTGTTGCATGTTGCGCTAAATGTTACAGCTGAAAGTGATGTGTGATGGGCGAATAGATAGCCCCTTAAATGCACATGCAACTGCATAAGTAAATATGTGTGGAAGTGCATATATACAAGTGAACATGTGTATGTATGTACCATATGTTGGTGCTCTAAGCCATTTGCATTGGTGAAAATGCAAAATTACGCGCTTAGAATGAATGGTCTAGCTGACTTGCTGCTGAGCAAATGTGTAACTGAATGATTCAGTCACTCACTCACTCGCTCACTCAGTCAACCATCTAGTCATTTATTCATTCATACAGTCAATCACTTGTTGGGAAAGCATTCTTGTTGCCAACTGCTTGGAAAGACGTTCGCTTGAATCGTAGCAGGAATCTTCCCTTTGCTTCCCATTGCCACATCAGCCGCTTGGGTCGTTTCAATGATGCCGCTTTGTTATGATTTATCGCGTGCGTCGGCGTACACTACGAGTTTGTTTGTTTGATTACCTGCTCGCTCGCTGGCTGGCTTGCTTTGACAGTTGCTATGCCGCCTGTGCAAATGCAGTCATGCCTATCTAAATACATGTGAATACACATACAAATACACACACAAATGCACCGTAAAAATGTATGTATGTATGCATGCATGGACTGGGTTGTACGTGCATCATGTGGCATTGCGGCGGAAATGCCCGTGTGGCAGGCAGTAAATTGCATGTGTTCAAATTGCACATCGTCTTCTCCCTCTGCATGTGTGTATGTATGTGTGTATGTACAAAGTCCTTGTCATCGTTATTGTCGGCGCTGCTTTATGAACGATGACGTAGCGAATTGCTGATTTGATGGTTCACAATCACACAGAGCATACACACACATACATACAAATATCTCCTGTGTATGCTCATTTTTATTGTTGCTTTCAAGGAGCTTACAAATGTCAATTTTTCTGCTGCAGCTGAAGGGTGGCAACTATGTAGACATGGATGTTTGTACATAGGTATGTATATATCGCCATTGCTTATAAGTCGTCATTGCAGGAAGTGGCATGCAACGCTCTTCAACATCATCATCATTACCTACAATGTACGTTGGTAAAAAGTGAAATGGAAGCAATAACAACAATAGAGCTAGCACACATACCTACGCTACTTTTGCACAGCCATAAATATCAGCTATTCTGCGCAAATCGACTTTAGACACCCTGTTCTGCTTATCATTCGGGGGTGTTGATTGCATTGTTGCTATCAACCCTTATTGTAGATTTAATTACACATTTATGTAGCTATTTACTTTTGTTGTTGGCATCTTACTTTTGCCCTGCGGAGTTGTCTCGGTTAACTTGACGCATCAGAGATTAAACAACTTCAGCACGAAACGGTTGTCAGCAATCAGATGGATTTTATGATTTTGGCATACGCTTGACTTGCGCAAATGCGCTTTGGTTCTTATTCATTTGGAGTCTCGAGCCATCTGCACACATACATATACTTACATTCAGCCTACTTTCGCTTTCGAGCATACATTGAGAGAAATTTTCTATCAAAATTTACTAGGAGAAAAACATTTCTCGATGACCTCGAATACTCGTATTATATTAGCATAGCGACCGCCGTAGCCGAACGGGTTTCTGCGTGATTACCATTCGGAATTCACAGAGAGAACGTTGGTTCGAATCTCGGTGAAACACAAAAATTCAGAAAAACATTTTTCTAATAGCGGTCGCCCCCTTTGCAGGCAATGGCAAACCTCCGCGTGTATTTCTGCCATGAAAAAGCTCCTCATATAAATATCTGCCATTCGGAATCGGATTGAAACTGTAGGCCCCTCCATTTGTGGAACAACATCAAGACGCACACCACAAATAGGCGAAGGAGCTCGGCCAAACACCCAAAAAGGGTGTACGCGCCAATTATATACAGGGTAAACGATATGAAGTGTTACCAACTTCACACGGCTTGTATCTGTAAAACAGCTCTTAACATCATCGTCAAAATTGTTCTAAGGACAGTTCAATATATTGTTTACTAGCAAACCCGGGGGCACACTAAAATAGAATAGATATGGTTTAGAACAGAAAATATATGATTTTCATATTATTTATTTCTTTATTCTTTATTCAAGCGCTTTTGCATAAGCAATATTTTTTGTTTTTCTATTTGTTTTTGAGTAAATATAAAATATAAATTGAAAATCAGGAAAAAAGAAGATTGTTTTTAAATTTCAAATCAACGCATATGAATAAACAATCGTCTTTTTTCCTGATCATCCACGAATTTTTCGTTTCAATTTATATGTTTTATTAAGCATTGGAGCTTTTTTAACCATTATCCATTTATATTTTTCACAAAAAAAAAAACGAAAAAATTTTTTTTTCCACGAACACATAATTTCATTCGGATTTCACATTAAATTCTAAAATTTCGTAAGAAATTATTCACTGTTCCAAAATCCACTCCAAAAAAATTCACAAACAATTTTTACATGTTGCACTTACGTTTTTTCCTTATGGCATCCAAATCAGAAAGAAATATTGACACATTGTAACTCACACTTTCCATTTGACAGTTCAGTTCCGCCCCAAGCGTTAAAAAAGTAAGCGACATTATGGCTGGTTCAAAAGAACGCTGTACCCGTTGCCAGTGCTCCGCATTACAACCAAACTTTACGAAACCCATTTTCAATACTTACTTAACAATGTGCGTAAGTTTGGTTTAATTCGGTGCAAAGACGGGTCCATTTGATACCCATATTGTACATACACAACCAAAGGTTACCCGGGTCCACGTTTTGACCTATATGTCGAGACCCCAGTCACGGAGCGGCATGAAAAATACTCTGTACTAAAGCATTCACCAACAGCTTCAATTTGATACCCATATTGTACATACACATCCGTAGGTTACCCGGGTCCACGTTTTGACCTATATCTCGAGCCCTATTTCCAAAATAAAATATAGTCCATGTTACTCGGGGATGATGTAGCTTTCGAATGGTCAAAGAATTTTTAAAATCGGTCCAGTAGTTTTTGAGCCTATTCATTACAAACAAACAAAGTTTTCCTCTTTATAATATTAGTATAGATAAGCCATCAAAAGCATTTGAATCTCAGTTTTGTTGTTTTTTTTTTTTCTGTGATGGAATTCAAACGCAATAGTGTGATTGCGTTATATTTGGCTGGAAAACCACAACTAGCCATTGCTCGTGAGCTCAGTCAACTCAAAGTGAATAAAATGTTTGTGTATCGCACTATAAAACGTTACAATGATACTGGTAGCATGGCAAAACGCTATGGAGGTGGACCAAAAAAAACCGCAACAACGTCCGAAATGGTTCGGAAAGTGAAGGCTCGACTTGAACAAAGAACTAAAAGTATCGCAAGACAGCATTCGACGCATATTGAAAAATGAGCTCAAGGTCAAGGCTTACAAGTTCCAAAAAGCACACGATCTTTCACCCCAGCAAAGAAAAAGTTCGGTGCGAAAGAGCAAAGGAGTGGTTGCGCGTGTACGAACGTGGCGAATTTCCTAACATTGTGTGAGCCTACGTATGGCCACTTGAAGCAATTTCCCATCGCAAGTAATGGTTTGGGCCGCAGTGACCGCTGATGGACGCTGTCCAATCGTTTTTATCGAGCCTGGTGTTAAAATGAATGCGACTTATTATCGGGAAAATGTTTTAGAAGCTGCTTTAGTGCCGTGTACACGCAAGCATTTCGGTCGTAGACCAGGACTCGGCAACATCCCATAAAGCTCGTGTGAACCAAGAATGGTTAAAAAAACATGTTCCACACTTCATTTCGTCCTCACAATGGCTTTCGAATTCGCCAGACGCAAATCCGATGGACCAATCCATTTGGTCCGTTTTGGAGAGCAAGGTGAGGACTAAAAAATTCCATTATGGATGTGCTGAAAAAAGCGATTATACGAGAATGGGCCAAAATACCTCAAGATCACATTCGTACAGCATGCAACTCATTTTTTGACCGTTTGAAGGCTATAGTCAAGGCAAAAGGTGGTCATATCGAGCTAAAGTGAATATACTATATATGTAAAATTGTAATCATTTTTGAACAATTTTACTTTTGAATTTAATAAAAACTAATTTCACACAAAAAAGTTATGGGTTACCGATTGGGCTGGTGCTGTGACTATAATTTTGTAGTGCTCGGGCTCGAAAATCCGGCAACGAAATACCAAATGAAATAAAAGATCGTTTCCATTGTAATGGCGGTTGCTCCTCGGCAGGCAATGGCTAATTCACGAGAGTATTTCCACCAAGAAAAGGTTTCTAATAAAAAAACATCTGCCATTCGTGGGCAGAAGTACAACAAAGTAAGCAACTGTTAGCTACTGTAATCGATTAAGCCTTCGCTGACCTCCAAATAAGCAGACCTCTTATATTTTCCATCCCTCGAAAAGGATTCACGTAGCTTTGACTTAATTTACCCAAGGATTTTCTTTCTGGTTGTCTTTGCCAAATATTAGCAATGAAATTCGAGCTTCAACCTGTAACCATCCGTTATTTATCAGACCAGTTTTTACGCATTTAAGTCAAGGCTCGTGTGTAGACAGAAACTAAAGTAAGGGACACACTTTGAAAGAATGAAGGATGCAAAATGTATACATTAATGCGCGATGGAAGAGAATTTACGCCGTGTGTGAGCTTGACTAACATACTGAAGTGTTAATATTTCCATTTTCTGCATTCAGCCTCTAAGCCTGCTCGTTTGGGCACCTTTATTATGTACAAGTTATGTAGTCTTCGGGAATTAATCGATTACCCCATGGAGACATAATTCCACTTGGATTTAAGTCCATGTCTAAGCCTCAGGATGGGGTAAACATTCAATGTTTGATGAGTTCAAAGACCGCTGAGCACTTTTATATTGAGTCAAGGCAGAGCTTGCTCCAGTCGCAACTAACATGACGTAGCAGACACGGAAATTTTGAATGTCTTTTTTAACGAATTTTTCCTTCTTCGGTTTTGTTTAGTCCACGCTAGATATTTCATTTCCCTCCTACCACCCATATCTGGGAACCCATTGCTATCCGTCATATGTTGACGCGCCCTCAACCGGCTACATCTATCCCCGAGGTTTCACGCTTATGCAGTAAGTTGTCGGACGTTGGATTTCCAGCTAAGGTTGCATCAAATAATTGTAGATTTTTGACTACCAGAACTGGAATAACTTACAGTAAAATTCAATTGCGGTGATAGTCAATCGAGTATTTTAATTGAGTTCCATGTCCTGCGAAGAACCCAGTTGAGTTCTCGTAATATTCGTATGACTATATATTTTTACAAAGCGAGCTGCTTTCCTGCTTGCACCTGTACTTACTGATGATCAGATGCTGCAGATCCTGGCAGGTAGTGGAGCCAAATATGCTTCGGTGTTCTTATTTCAATGTTTGCCTTTTCACAAAAGCGCGCTCGCTCCTTTGCCAACCAAAGGTTTCTGGCTCCACTAATGAAACAAATAGAAAATTTGGAGCTGTTTGTGCCGTTTGCAATATAGTCGTTTCAGAACATTCTATAGAAATTCAAAAAAAAAAAAAAAACTAAATTAGCACTTCTCCACGTGGAACGATTCTCCATAGGGTTAAAATTAAATTAGCCAAAAACTTAAACAAATTCGCTGATTTCGGACCGTAGCAGTGGAGATTTTGTTATTCTCATTAAAATGCCATTAGTGGCTTGATAAAGGTTATTTATGATGAAGAGAATATTAGTAGGGGCTCGGTAAGAAGAAATGCGGGTGCTGAACATGGATACGAGGTTCTTACAGGAACTGGTGAAATGTCAAAGGTGCCTTCATACAAATTTAAGTTTAATTGCAGAAATAAGAAAAATACTCCGTACTATGCGGAAGCCTACAGAGAAACTGCTGGTGTTAGCGTCAAGCTCTTGCTCTGCTCTAGGTAGTATGGGGTAAAAATTTCAAGATTATGAAATAAACAAATAAATATGTAATAAATAAATTAGTAAATAGTAAATAGTAAAAAAATTACTAGTTAAGAAAATGAAAAATCATTTCTACTGAGGAATTAAAAATTCTTACACGAGTATTCGATAACTTTCCTTCCATTTTCCAGTAATATCTCAGTCTCCAATTGAGAAGTGTACTTGATTGAAATAACTTTTTTATTAAATTAATTTCAGTGATTATTTTACCATAATTCATTTTCAAAAATTATATTATATCAAAATGATCAAACTGATGAGTAGCACCAACAATGCACATACGCCTGTAAAATACCAAATTTAAACATATTTATGTTGCAGTTGGCTCCGTGTGCTCATATAATGTCGCAATAATCCATTATTGGAACTGCAAATATCGGATTACCAGAACATAAAACTCTTATACCCAGCTTCAGACTCTTTAACCACTCCATTCTCTTCCGTTTTATAATTTTCTATGTGTCTACAGATAATTGCAAATAAGTTCTCAGGTTACAGCCGAGTGTGAACGAGTGTGTGAGTGCGAACATGGAGTATTCGTGGCAGATTCTTGTTGCAGGGGATCACATGCAGCTACTTTCAAAAATATGAAACCAAAAATTTATTGCCATGATTATCGATGGGAATTTTACGAGCGTGAGTGTGTGTAGGTGAATCCAACAAATTAAGTTTGATATGTGGATATTAGGGATGCCAATCTCGAAGTGCCGCTACGCCGGTGTGTAAGTATTTCAAGTACCGAAAATCACGAAATTTTTTCATAGGAAAATCGGCATAGTGTTTAGTTTTTAAGTTGTTAGTTGAGAGACAAAAGGTGGAATAGATAAAAAAATTGAAATAAATAAATTCTCATATTAAAAAGTCTTTCCGCTTTGGCGTGCACAAAATCAGTATAAATGTGCGAAATTTCCAATTTGAGAATATACGGAACTACTACTTGCAGAGTGGGGTTATCTTTGGCAGGCTTTATGTGCAATAAATTTAGATAATGGGGGTAAGACACAACTTTACGTAATCTGCTATTCTTACTGAAAAGATTTTTTATTTTTTGCGTAATTTTAGCCTAAAGAGAAATTTTAAGAAATGAGAGACATTTTTTTCCATCAAATTTAGATTCCTACATTTAATTTTAGTAAAAGCAATTGTAAAATCGATTTATCTATCGGCTAGTTCCCGCCTAAAAAATAATAATAGATGCTTTCCATTTCAATTCAACCGGGCTATTCGGGTCATGTTCTTTGATTTCGATGAAACTTAAATATGTTGCTCTCTGGTCAAAATAATGAGACACGTATTTTTTTTTTCGCCTGAAAAAAATTTCTTTCAAGAGTTATCGGCAATTATGTTTTTCGGCTCAAAATCGATTTTTTTTAATTATATAAGAAACTTTTTTTTTAAATGCTCATAACTTAGTCAAAAATGAACCGATTTTGATAATTTTGGGTTCAAAATGATTGTAATTACTTACACGAGCGATCTCATGTAGAAACAATTCCAAAAAAGTAGTTGAAAATTTTTTATTTTGCAAAAAAGAAAAAAAATTGAAATTTTTTCGAAATTCAATATTTCAAAAAGTGTATTTTTTTTTTTTATAACGTTTTCCAAATCAAAAGGACATCTCAAACTTTAATTGAGCTGAATGCCTAGTAGCTAAAATGAGTTGTTTTTGAGTAATGAATTTTTGAGTAAAAAACCTGTTTCTCACTCTTGGTTTTTTGCAAAATAAAAAATTTTCAACCTCTTTTTTGCAACTATTTCTACATGAAATCGCTCGTGTAAGTAATGGAGATCATTTTGAACGCAAAAATTTTAAAATCGGTTCATTTTTGACTAAGTTATGAGCATTTAAAAAAAAATTCTTATATTATTAAAAAAAATCGATTTTGAGTCGAACAACAAAATTGCCGATAAAGCTTGAAAAAATTTTTTTTCGGGCGAACAAAAAAATACGTGTCTCATTATTTTGACCAGAGAGCAACATATTTGAGTTACATCGAAATCGAAGAACATGTCCCGAATAGCCCTTTTGCATTGAAATGGAAAGAATCTTTATAAGAAAATTTTTTTTTAATTACTCATAACTTAGTCAAAAATAAGCCGATTTTTAAAATTCTGAGTTCAAAATGATCGTAATTATTATACTTACACGAGCGACTTCATGCAGAAACAATTGCAAAAAAGTAGTTGAACATGTTTTATTTTGCAAAAAACAAAAAGTGCGAAACAGGGTTTTTACTCAAAAATTCATTACTCAAAAACAACTCATTTTAGCTACTAGGCATTCAGCTCAATTAAAGTTTGAGATGTCCTTTTGATTTGGAAAAAGTTATAAAAAAAACAAAAATACACTTTTTGAAATATTGAATTTCGAAAAAATTTCATTTTTTTTTCTTTTTTGCTAAATAAAAAATTTTTAACTACTTTTTTGCAATTGTTTCTACATGAAGTCGATTGTGTAAGTAATTACGATCAAATCGGTTCATTTTTGACAAAGTTATGGGCATTTAAAAAAAAAATTTTCTTATATAATTAAAAAAAATCGAGTTTAAGCCGAAAAACAAAATTGCCGATAACTCTTGAAAAAAATTTTTTTCAGGCGAAAAAAAAATACGTGTCTCATTATTTTGACCAGAGAGCAACATATTTAAGTTTCATCGAAATCGAAGAACATGACCCGAATAGCCCGGTTGAATTGAAATGGAAAGCATCAATAATAATTGGCCAGTACACTTCTGTTAGGCATTTGGCCGAACTCCTCTTCCTATTTATGGCGTGCGTCTTGATGTTGTTTGACAAATAGCGGGGCGACCATTATTAGAAATACCTTTTGATATCCGTTTGCTATTTCATGCACGGAGATTCGAACCTGCGGCCGCCACTAACACTTGTTTACACGAAAAAATTACTTCGGTAAAAAATTATTTGTTAAATGAATTTCGCGCCATTGAAAGTGAAAATGAGTTTGATTTTTTTTTTGAAAATAGTGTTTTCGAGATGTAGGCAAAAAAATCTGTTTTGTAGGTGTGTTTTTAGCAGTTATTGCCATGGAATCCCCAGAAAAGCGATACAACTTTTCAACCGTTCATGAAAGCGTTTCGAGCATCAACAACGCCGATGAGGAGGCTTTTCTACGGTTGGCGTCTTCAGCAGCCAAAGCCAGCACCATAAAGCGGAGGAAGCCTAGGGCACAATACAAAGCGGCAATCAGAGAACCGACCCGATCTTTCGAAGGTGGAGAAGGATAGGTTGGTCTGGGCAATAGACAAGTTCGAGAAAGGTTGTGCGTACTTTAACGACAAAAAATGCTACGAAAACTCTGACATGAAGTTTGCAAATCACAATCAAGGAAGAGCTAGCAAGCAAACAGTAGCGACCAATGAAATGCGAAGGTCCTTCTGGTAATAGACTGAAATAATATATAATGCTACAGAGCCGGAGCGTCCACGCTGTTTGACAGCTATGGCACAGATGTTGGCTAAGCGACACTTGATCGTGGCACTTGTCGACCACAGCAAAGCTCTTGAACAAATGTCGCAAAACAATTGAAAGGAGGTAGAGATGAAACTACTGGACACCATTATCCCAAAATGAATGCTGAACCAGATTTTCCAATGCCATGGTTCGACTGCGCTGGCTGGTTTAGTGGCATTAGAAAAATGTATTGAAATTTTAGTGAATTAATGAAATGAATAACTCACTGCTAATCCTGGTGGCCCATGTCCTGCTAGGTATTCAAGGAAGCAATGAAGAAACATCCCGAGACTTCGGGATCAGCAATCGACCTTATTAGGGGCATCCCTAGAGTGTATATAACACGAACAACTTGATAGAAGGAAGTGTCTCATCTGAGGGCTTCTCAAAATTATACCGAGCTACACCCATATATACGTCCATGCACATGTATGTATGTAAGAATGTATGAAAATACATTTATGTATAATCTTTAATGAAGCTATAGCTGCTATATGCAGGCGTTTCTAATAACACTATAAGTACATGTACGCACAAGTATGTAGTTTGTAGCTGGTTAGTATATATTCGTATACATATAATATATACTGTGTATAGCGTCAACCTACCCCATGACCGAAAATTCTACTTCTCATCTACATCACTAATTCATATACTTCGGTTTTAGCCTGGATTGGCCTCCACCGCCACTGTGCCGGCTCGGTTTCGTCATTTACACATGTAGAAGTGCATGTGAAAATACATCAACACACACATACGCAATGTGTAAATATAGTTAGTTATGCATGTATGTATGTACTTACACGTCAGCGTATGAGTGCATGTATTGATTGCTGCCAGCAACTGCAAGATTTTGTCGTTGTTCACACGCAGTTGGAAAGTAAAAGTGCTTCCACAAAGGGTGTTCCGCCTAAAAGCGCACACAAAACTGCGTACATATATACCCGTAAAATAAATAAATATATATATATATGCATATATGCATATATAGCGCTTGTGTACATACAAGCTAGCCCTTGGCATTGAATTTAATTTACCCATTGATTTTCAAGGCCAATATTTGGAAAAAAGCATCAGCACCACATGCAGGGGGAGAAATGCTTGTATTTTGTCCGCACTTGCTGTTTAATTCTATGCCGGCATCGGTAGGTCTCTGCATTAAAAGTTGTTTGCTTTTCAAGGGCATTAATTTGAAATTTTAGGGGTGGGGAGAATAAAATATGTATGCACAGAAGGTTTTAATTACATACAAAAATTCATGTGAGTTTTTGTTTGTGTGGACGGCTTGTTTGAGGTCGGAGTTTGTTAAGGTAGTACGTATGTGTGTATGTATGTAGATGTAGAAGCGTTTAGATTTGAAGAAATTACCATCATCATATCAAATTGAAAAAGAATGCCTGAAATGTGAAATATTTTTTATTTTTTCTTTATTTGATTATTACAAAAACAGGTTTTGGCCGTTTTTTTCAATCCGGAAGACGAAAAGTGAGCACCGCTGTGTAAGTTTCTTGACTTTAGTCCAACTGACCTAATTTAGAATACCCCCATTCCCAAGAAAGGTCACGGTTGTACAGGTTAGGCTAAGGCCCTTATGCACTGCGACTAGATTGATCTATTGTGCGCCCTTAATTATTTAATTATAATTATTTAGTATAGGAGGTAGCAATTGTACTTCTTCCTTCGTTTAGTAGGTATGAGCCCATGATTCTGTGTCTCCTGTGACCTAATGCCTCACAGTGTTCCATAAACTCCTCTTCATTACACCAGACCTGCATATCCTTGTACAAGGTGGCGCAAAAGTAACCTTGCGATGTTTTTTGGCTGTAATTTAAAAAAAATGAAAAACTTTGATTCTTCTTGTGGATTATTTTTATTTGGTCTTTTAATTTTTTTTACATCAAGTCGCGAATATGATCTCATGTAAATGGCCGCCGCCACAGTTGATTGCCATTTGAGCCCTTTTTATGGCATTTTCCATCACTTTGGCCAAAACTTCCGGCGATAGGTCCTCACATTCTTGACGGATATTGTCTTTAAGAGCTGCAAGAGTCTGAGGCTTGTTGACATAAACCCGCGACTTCAAAAAGCCCCACAAAAAGAAGTCTGGAGCGGTCAAATCAGGCGATCTTGCTGGCCAGTGCAAATCGCCAAAACGGGAGATTAGGCGCCCCGGAAATGCATCCTTCAGCATATCGGTTGTGGCACGTGCAGTGTGTGCCGTTGCATCGTCCTGTTGGAACCACATGTTTTACAATTCCAATTCATCAAGTTGCGGCAAAAAGAACTCGTTGATCATTGCTCTGTAGCGCTCACCATTCACAGTAACCGTTTGGCCCGCGACGTCTTCGAAGAAAAAAGGTGCGATGACTCCTCCAGCGAAAACAGCACACCATACAGTGACTTTGAGCGGGTGTAAAAGCTCTTCGTGGGTTACACGCGGATTTTCAGTGCCCCAGAAGCGTACATTTTGCTTATTTACGGCGAAGATGGAAATGGGCCTCATCACTCATGATTATTTTTGATGAAAACACCACCTCTTGGTGGTGATTAAGGATGGCTTGAGCCTATATTAGACGCGATTAGCGGTCAGCAGCTAACAGCTGATGCACCGTCTGGACTTTGTACGGAAACATCTTCAAATCTTGTACCAAAATTCGCTGTAAAGACCGTCGACTGATACCCATTTGCGTGGCACGTCGTCTGGTGGATGTCGACGGCGCTTCCATGACATCCTCGGCTACAGCAGCAATATTCTCTGCAGAACGGCTACTCCGGGGTCTGCCACGCCTGGCAGCATCTCGTGTTGTGCCAGTCTCTTCGAGGCGAGCGGCTAAACTTCGCAGTGTTTCACCAGTAGGCGTTGGACGGCGAAGAAATCTGCGACGAAATTCACGTTGTGCCAAAGTCACCGACCGATTATTGGTCAAATAAATAGTCAACAATATTCCGCGTTCTGGAACAGTGTAGCGTAACATTGTTTATTATCGTGTATTTCGCATGTGCTTACTACACAAATGTCAAAACAGAACTGACATTAGGGGCCAATCGCAAAATTTATAGCATTTTCTGATAGGAGGATTACTTTAGCGCCACCTGTTACTAGATAACCCTATTGTGTTAAAGTGTTTATTACAGGTAAAGTGACCTGTAAGTGCTTCACAAAGTAATCTGAGGCCCTTTTTAATTAGGGTTAGAGCAGATTTTGCTCTGTTGACATTGAAGTTCAAGAACTTTTTCAAGTGAAGAAAGGTCATAAAACAAACTACGAAAACTATCGCGGATGGATCGTAAACAAAAGACTTGTAGGCCACGCAGAAAGAGTTCTTCGGGAGTATCAATGCGGTTTCCGACCTGGAAGCTCAACAATAGATCAAATTTTTTCTCTCAAACAGTCCATTAAGAAATGTTTTGAGCACAAAACTGGGCTGCACCACTTCTAATGAGCTCTGTTTACGAAAATGTGACTTGTTTGAATACAAAGGTGATTCTTGGCATTTTCGCTCAAGCTTTGCTGAGAAACTCAATGTGGTTGAATAAAAGTATTTTTAGACAAAGGTTTGCTTGATATTTTTGTTGTTGTAGCAGCATAAACATTCCCCATACTTGTAGGGGGAATGCTGCTGCTGTGATAGTTCTTGGCTGTGGGCAAAAAGTAAGGTGAAACTTACAAACTTCGCGGGATTAAAATTTCGCTCTAGTTATTTTTTTCATGAGTTGGCAGCACTGTTAATAACATCTGGGCCAACTTTCATGTGAATGTCATTATCAGTAATATAATTACGATTGTGTTTACCAAACGACCAAGAGTGCATTTTTCGATTTTTACAATGTCTGATTTGATTGAGCAGAGAACTTCCATCAATTTTTGTTTGCGGAATGAAATTTCGGCTGCGGAAACATTTAGAATGTTGCAGAAGGCATTTGGTGATTCGACCATGTCGCAGAAAAATGTTTATAAGTGGTACAAAGACTTCAAAGAGGGTCGAGAACGTGTTGATGACTTGGAGCGCTCCGGACGACCATCGACGTCAACAGATGACCAACACATCAATAAAGTCAAAGAGTTAATTCTCAAAAATCCTCGGTTGACTGTTAAAGACCTTACTGATATGATCGGAATATCAGAAGGATCTGTGAAAACCATTTTGAAAGACCATTTGGGCTTACGAAAAGCCAAATCTCGTTTGGTACCGAAAACTCTCAATTTCTTGGAAAAAAGTCGTCGCGTTGATGTGTGTGAAACAATGCTTTCAGACTATCAGGACAAGCTCAAATGCATCATTACGGGGGATGAGACTTGGATTTATGCTTACGACCCTGAAACAACCGACCAATCAAGCGAATATCGTGCTAAAGGCGAGGCCAGACTGAAAAGAGCACGTCAAAGTCGTTCAAAACCACATTTGTGGTGTGGTGCACTATGAATTCCTTCCACCTGGCCAAACTGTTAATAAGGAATATTATTTGAGCGTTATGCGTCGTTTACGTGAAGAAATTCGTCTAAAAAGACCAGAATTATGGGCCAACAACTCTTGGTTTTTGCATCACGATAATGCACCGTCTCGCACTGCACTCGTTCTTCGTGACCATTTCGCCAAAAATTCCACGCATGTCATTCCGCAAACACCGTATTCGCCTGATTTGGCTCCGTGTGACTTCTGGCTATTCCCAAAACTCAAGAGACCACTCCGGGGAACCCGTTTCGAGTCGATTGAGGAGATGAAAGCTGAATCGAAGAAGGTGCTGATGGCTATACCGGAAATGGACTATTTGGCATGTTTCGGGGATTGGAAAAATCGTTGTCATAAGTGTATTTCATCGAGAGGGGATTATTTTGAAGGGGGTGAAATTGATTTACAAGAATAAATAAAGATTTTTCATTTTACAACCAAATTCCCCTTACTTTTTGCCCACAGGTAAATCCGAGTCGTGCCGAGGGAACGGCAGGTTTGATTAGTTGCAATGCTTCCAAAGCGACTATTCAGGAGTCAATTAGAGGCAGTTAAATTTACTAAAGGCACTTAATTATTTTGTAATTTTTCATAACGCATACCTCCTGAGTGTTCTTTGCTAATTCCAGATATTCACACAGCAAATTGCTGGCTGATTCCTAGCTAACATCCAGGTATCAGCGCTTAGATGTAACCTTAGCTCAAAAACTGCTACGGATAGAAAACGAAGTGCAAATTGTAAGAGTTTGCAGGAATGTTGAAAATCGGATTTTGTGCCCTTTTTTAAAATGGACTTCTGTTGAAATATTGTTAATAATTTTTATCATATTTCGATGCGGCGGAATTGACTACTACGCATGAATACTAATATTTGGAATTGGTCTGGCTGACGCCCTAAAACGGCTGATCCACTCGGATTGTCCCATCTGGTTTCAATGATTTCTAATTTTCAACATTTTTTTGATCCCAATAAATAAATCACTTTCCCTTTTTACAATGCAGACTTGACCTCAAAACAGTTTGCAGATTTTGCATGCCAAATGTACTATTTCTTGCTATTTTTACTTAATAAAACATCTTCCATTGTTTCTGTACTTTGATGCATCTCAATGGAAGCCCCAAGCATATATCGATTCTCGAAAAAATAGTAAGGAACTTTAACTTTAATGAAATGAAATTCCAGGTATCCCAAAAAAGCAAAGCAA
Source organism: Anastrepha fraterculus (assembly GCA_037575425.1). Taxonomy (NCBI): domain Eukaryota; kingdom Metazoa; phylum Arthropoda; class Insecta; order Diptera; family Tephritidae; genus Anastrepha; species Anastrepha fraterculus. The sequence continues at coordinate 127,295 of JAYXIM010027413.1, forward strand.
ACGCGCTTCAGTTTAACTTAGTTTTGGATCCGTAAAAACTTCAGTGCAAATTCCTTGAAAGAGCTTTTCCTTATATCCATGGCCCTAGCCTTTATAGCCCTAGTTTCGAAATCACTTTATTATTACTTAGTTAGAAAGTATTCGCTTCAACATATTTACAACAAATAAGAAATAAATAAAAAGATAAACAGTCAGCAAAAAAATAGAAATAAAATCGCCCATAAATTCAAGCATTTGTTAGTGTGATAAAAAAAATGCATAATGAAATTGGCATAATTTAGAATAAAGCATAAAAAATTCAATTTAACTCAAGCGATGTAAAATAACTGAAACTCACTCCACAAAAACAAAAAAATAACCAAATCGTTTACAAAGTAGCATAAATATGAGCAGAAGATATGTAATAAAAATCTAGGCAAAAAAGTTTAAAGAGCGGCGAGCGTGCAATAAAAGTTCTTCGTTGTCCTACGTCCAGCAAACCATTTAATGGCAGTGCTCGTATGTCAACTAAATATGTGAATGTTTTTGTGCTTAAAGTCTGTATTGTTGAGCACAGTTAACCACTCCAACATTCATCCACTCATCCATTCAACTATTCAAACATTCAACCAGTTCATTACTTCATTTGCAACACTTGAAAAATTACATCGTAAAATTTTATTTGAATTTTTTGACGCTGATTTCATGGCAGTCTGCAAATTTAAATGCTTTCTCGACTGCGCATATTTATCAGCAAAATATTGTTTCGTGCAACCGCCCACTCCTCAGGGTGCGCTCGAGCCCGCGCGAAGGGTGCACCGCCCGGAAGTGGTCAGCTGTTGATTTAATTTTGTTAGAAAATTCTATGCTGGAAGTCGCCTCTCTTTTTTTTATTTTTTTTTTATTGTTCGTATTTTGCTGAAACCCTCTAGCCACATTTTTACATTTTTTATTTTTACGATCTACCACGATTTTGTCCATTCCTTCATTTGTGGAAGCAGTAAATTTCTTGCAAATGTTTCTAATTTAGAATTTGCTCACGCTTTCTACGCTTTAATTACGCCCCAAAGAATTTTGGTGCGACCAGTTAAAATTCAGAAATGCTTTAGTAGGGATGACAATCTCGAAATACCGAAATATCGGGTTTTTAGGTACCGAAAATACCGAGGATAGTTGATATGAGTCACGGGCTAATTTAGTTTTCTTTTTTTAAGCCAAAGTGTGGTAAAGATTTCGGATAATATTTAATTGAAAGAAAGTTATTATTAATCCATATTTTCAAATTCTTTCTTTTTGCAAAAATCGGCGGAACTATCAATCGAGAATATATTAGATGGAGTAAGAAGTTCTGACGACTTTCCGCTAGTTGCTTCAGTGAGCCATATTTCGTTACGAAAATGTGAAGCCAGTTGTGTGTTACAATAAATGTTTCCAATTGGTGATGAAAAAAGAGAAATTTCGATGCATTTCGATACTGTCTATCCAGGAGAAAAGTTGGAGTAGGCGGCAAAAAAAAAGGTGCAATGGATTGGATATAGCATCTAAGCGTTAGTTTCCACGATGATATTCTACTAATATTGCCGACGGAGAATGTGACACGCCCCGATAGCACAATCACCGAAAATATCGATGAAATAATGAGAAACGTGGACACGAGTAAGCATGCGAGCCGGTATTCTATTGCCCAGTAATTGAGGGCTTGTCCGGAAACTATTTGGAACCATTTGAATAGGGTTAGTCTCTTGAAGGTTGGTCTCAGTATCAGTTGACCTAAAAATACCTTTTGTAGAGAACTTCCGCTTGCGATTTTTTTCTGAAAATTGACGCATTCTGTCTATTTTCTCAGCGGACGGTAACTGGTTTTGAAAAATCGCTCACATAGGAGGGTAATGGTCAGAAATAGCCGTGTTGGAATCGCGATATGAGCCAGCCTATAAAAGCGTCGAAACGGGATTAACGACTAAGAAGGTTTTGCTAAATGTTTGGTGGGATTAGAAAGGAATCATTCATTATAAACTGCTTCCATCAGACCATTCCAAACATTCAAGTTGGACAGCTACTTTAAACCGTCGACGTGACTGGATAAGGCGACTCAAAACTGAAGAAAAGGAAGAGTGTTTTGTTCAATCAAGACAATGCCTTGACGTACACATCTCTAATGACGTGACAGATGCTTCGAGAGGTAGGAGGTTTTAACGCATCCGCCGTATAATCCAGTCTGCAATGACTTAGCGCTTTTGACGCCGCTTAGCAGTTCTTTAAATATTAGAAAAAAGTTCTCATTTGTAGTTTTGTACCAGAGAGGCAATAAAATTGTTTTTCAGTTTGGGTCGGGATCTCTGGCAGCCAGTCTATATGGAAAGCCTCGATCTCCCACAGGATTCCCAAAATAATGCTACGAACTTGCAACACGAAAACAACCAACTTTATTCTATCACTCCCAAGGAAAGAATGCAAAATATTGGTTGGAGTAGTAACGGAACATTGCCTCACTCTATATTACGCAGCTAAAATGGGATTGGTTCAGAACGACACGTGTAGAAGTAGTTTATGCGAAGGAGAAAGGGGTATGTTAGAACAACTTCTTTGGCCCTTCCCTGCGCGATGTTGCGCCAGATATTCATGCCAAATGCAAGCCGGTGCCTTTAAGCCGGGACTTAAGATTTAATTTCGCCATAGCTGTTGTTTTCATAGCCCACGTTTAAATGTCGAAGCGAACGTCGGAATACAATCAGCGCATTCGTTGTAGTATTGTAGTTCTTCGCTATGCACTGGACCAGAATATTTCTCTCAAATAATTCTTGAACTTCTAACTTTTTGTTTTTTTAATTTTTTTCAATGAAAAAATGGCCTGCTTTTCAGTTGCTTACCGCTAAGTCCCGATTTACACAGAAAACATTTGGAAGGAAACATTTTGTTCTTGGGAGAAGGACGTACGGGGAAGAGAGAGGGGTTCTTGCTTCCCATACTGGCGACGCGCTTTGTGCTCCTTATTCGTATTGCCAAACTTAAAGAAATTAATGTCAAAAGCAACGAATGTTGCCCGCGCGAACGCGAATGAAACATCAAAACAGAATTTCCAGTATTTCTCTTTCAGATGTTTCTATGTTTTGGAGTCGGGACTAATTATGTATCATGCAAGGGCAAGTTTTCTGGTTCTATGCTGGTTTTCAAAACCCGCCCTAAATACGCAATGGACAAAGAGCTAGCTTTACAACTGACAATAGGCAACAGTGTCGTGCGTCGCTGTACGACGTGCGTGATCGCTTCGTATGTTGTCAAGAAGTACTTTGTTTTGTCCTCTTGCACCAATAAAAGACAACCTCTTTTGGCGTCATTCTTCCAGTTGTTGCTCTGTGAGTTTTGAGGTTGAATTATAAGGCTAAAATTAACTTCTTGTCCAGTAATTCAATCTTTT
>JAYXIM010027414.1:0-17224 GCA_037575425.1 Anastrepha fraterculus
AGTCAAACCACGTCAAGTGGGCCCCGAATTTTCCATCAAATTCCCGATTTTAAAATCAAATGCATTTTTGGATAGAGAATTTGTCACATAATAATTGCTGTGAATAGTTTTTTTTTATTTCGCTTTTTGTTTAAGTTATTAACAATTGAATTTTTTTGCATGATATTCTTGTAAAATCAATATCTCAGAAACTACAAGTGATAATTTGATGAAATTTATTTCTGTTACCAAAAAATGTTTACTCTACCGATTTAACGTTCAAAGACTGTATATTTGTTGAAACAATAATTTTTAACAATAATTTTTATGAAAAATCGCAATTATTTTTGCGTTCTTCACGCTCTAAATGGACAATATTACAGTCAGATTAAGCGCACAATGCTCACCTTTAATAATCTGTAAAAAAAATGTTGTTCATCCAATCCGTTCTGAAGATATCGAATTTTTTGTCAGTCGAGGCACTACGCACGAAAACGAACTTGCATGAACATGGCTGTACAGAGTCGTATAGTCGCCGCAACTTCTAGTGTTAGTGTGCTGTGATTCCTAGTATGTTGTCTGTGCTTTAAGGTTAGAAAAAAATTATTATATATTGTTATGAAAATGGTTCGACCTGATGAGTGTTGCAATCCGTTGGGGAAAAAATGTCATAATTGCGTACGACATAATTTATTCCAAATAACCGCTCACTGGGATGTAAAATTCAAACAATATATCGGTAAATACATTTGCAAATCATGTCGTATGAAGATATATAGAGATGGAAGTGTTACTGAAAGTGCAGCGTATATACGTCCAAGTCCACAGTGGGTATAATCTGGATATTTATATACATATATTGTGCATTGAATAGTTACTATTTAGGAAAATAAAGTCAATTAGTTCTTAAAATTGTGACAGAAAATTTTGATTAATTTTTTCTAGTGCTGGCCAAGGAGCAGAAAACGATGAGTCTGAAGATTCCTCTGATGCAGAAGAATGTTCGGATAGTGAAGCTAATTTTGAAAACCAGGAAATTCAGAATAACCTAAAATTAGAAAAGGTGAACAATATTTTACAGGAACTTGGTGAACCGCCAATAAAAAAACGACGTTTTTCAAAATTAAGTGATATGAATGTCACAGAGATAATAGTAGAAATCATCAACGAAAAAAAAAAATACCGCGAGAGTTAATATTCAACAAGGAAAAAAAAATTGAATTCAGCATTTGTGGAGAATATAAAGTCTGCTTTACGTCAGAAAAAAAATACAAATGATAAAATTCAAATTTTAACAACGGTACCAGATGAGGTAACATCGAAACAAATGCGTGAAACATTTAGTATTTCGAAAAGGATGGCATCAAAAGCCAAACAATTGAAAAAGAAAAGTGGGTTTGGATCTGTGCCTGATAAGAAGCGCGGAAAACGTATTCCGAACTCAACTATTGAAAAAGTTAAAGCTTTCTATTTATCAGACTATTGCAGCAGGTTGCTACCTGGAATGAAAGATTGTGTAACTGTTTATGAAAATGGAAAGAAATTGAAACCGCAGAAGAGACTGTTACTTTACAATTTGGTGGATTTATATGAACACTTTAAAATAGAGTATCCTGACATTCAGATTGTTTATCAAAATTTCGATACCTCAGACCCCATCAATGTATTCTTGCAGACCAAAACGACACGCACAATGTATGTGTTTGCAAAATACATCAAAATGTGGCTCTAAAAATATATGGAATCAAGCAAGAACTTTGCAAACGTAAGATCGCCTTTAAAGAATCTATGGGCGATTACATAAAGCGCAAGATGCGATCCAAGCTCATCACTGGTCAAATACCCAAGTGACCATTCATCCGTATGTAATTTACTATTGTATCGATGGTAAACAGCATCATTTAAGCCTTGTCATCATTTCTGAAAAACTAACCCACTATACAAGTTCGGTTCACTTATTCAACACAAGACTTGTTAAATATCTTAAAAGCAAATTTGGAGCCAGAAATATAAAAAAGTTCTCTTATTTTTCTGACGGAGCTGCATCGCAGTACAAGAATAAATCTAACTTTTTGAACCTATATTACCACAAAAAAGATTTCGGAATCGAAGCTGAATGGAATTTCTTCGCGACTTCCCATGGCAAGGGAGCTTGCGATGGGGTCGGCGGAGCAGTTAAAAGACTAGCTCGAAAAGCAAGTATGCAGCGTGTTGCTGGAAATCATATTCGCGATGCTAAAGCTCTTTTCGAGTGGGCCAAAGGTGCGTTTAAATCGATAGATTTTGTTTTTTGTTCGCAAAAAGATCATGATGCACATGAAAAAAAAATTTCCAAACGCTTCAATGAGGCAATAGCTATCAAAAAACCGCGGCAATTTCATCACTTCGAACCTGCAAGTAACAAAAAAGTAAAATCTTCCGAGAACATCTTGTTTCGAGACTATTATTACTAATTAAATTTTGTATGTTTTCATGTAGATATTGATGTATGTAATAAAAATTCTAGTAATAAAACACCTCATTTTTGAATCATTAATCCTTTTGTATGTCTTTTTTAAGTGCTATACGTTTTGCGTATGATCCCATGGGACAATTCAAGGCCAACTGTGAAGCGCGTCGCGTTGCACAAAAAATTCGATATCTTCAGAACGGATACGACTCTGCACAGCCATATTCATGCAAGTTCGTTTTCGTGCGTAGTGCCTCGACTGACAAAAAATTCGATATCTTCAGAACGGATTGGATGAACAACATTTTTTTTACAGATTATTAAAGGTGAGCATTGTGCGCTTAATCTGACTGTAATATTGTCCATTTAGAGCGTGAAGAACGCAAAAATAATTGCGATTTTTCATAAAAATTATTGTTAAAAATTATTGTTTCAACAAATATACAGTCTTTGAACGTTAAATCGGTAGAGTAAACATTTTTTGGTAACAGAAATAAATTTCATCAAATTATCACTTGTAGTTTCTGAGATATTGATTTTACAAGAATATCATGCAAAAAAATTCAATTGTTAATAACTTAAACAAAAAGCGAAATAAAAAAAAACTATTCACAGCAATTATTATGTGACAAATTCTCTATCCAAAAATGCATTTGATTTTAAAATCGGGAATTTGATGGAAAATTCGGGGCCCACTTGACGTGGTTTGACTCTCTTATGATTTCTGAACGTAAATTTCATTTATTCTAAATTATTTTTTTACAAGAGCACCTCCAGTATTCTAGACATCAAGGCAACAATTCAATTTCTATCAAAGGTTAGTTCGCACAGTTTGTTTTTTCGCAGATGTTTAGTGTAGCCTATGGAAATTCCTTCAAATCGACTGCTTTGTTTTTCCAGCAACATCATTTTGTCTCTAAAAAGTGTCCTTCTATTTACCAAATTTTTGTGCGGTGAAAGTTTGGGGGTTGTATTCGTTTCACTAGGTACAGTAAGGCTGTCAACTAAACTTAACCCAGAACTCCACCTTTAAAGTGAATTGTTTGCTTAATGAAAACGTTCAATGCGCCATTTTTTTAAGCCAACACGTTTTCACCTATTTGTGTACTTCAGCCTACGTATTTATAGCTCCACCCAATTATTTTTCTATTATCCTTTTTTCCTCTATATCAGTGCTCACTTTAACTGCCACATCGCCGTCAATTACATTTTGACATTTTTGCGTTTACGCATCATTATAAATGTGTCAAGACTTTTTGACAAGCATGCAAAAAGACGTAAGAAATGTTAAAATAAGCGTAAGATGAGTTAAAAAGAGAAAGAAAAATAAAGCACTCTTCTCGGTGGCCTCAATAGACAATAGCAAATAAAAGCGAAAATTTGATATGTTGGCGGAGTCTGAAAGTGAAGTGACTTGTCAATAAGGGAAATTATGATTGAAGCGATTTGTTTACACAGGTGAATGCTCAGCACCAGTAATAGAGCATCAGTAGTAGAGTTGGCAGGCAGGAAAAGCTGGAAAAGACAGCAAACAACGGTAAATGAAATTGATAAGATATGTAAATATGCGCAATAAGTGCAGTAAATGGGACTTGTGCACTGAAGGGGTCCATACACACACACATTCCAGCCTTAAGAGGGTAAATAATTGAAGAATTTTAGAAATTTCGGTCACTAGATTAGGTAAGAATTTTTTGTGTTAACCCATTGACTGCCAATACACTTTTTGAAATTCATGTTTAATATTCTCCAGATTTTTTTAGTTTATTTTGGCTTTTCTGTAATACAAATTGTGATAGCTGAAAATGTGTGGTTGAATGGGAATGGAAACATTTGCGTGTTTGATTCACCAGTAAAAAGTTCTTATTAAATAAATAGTTAAATAGAAATAATATACAAGGTGGCGTAAAATTAATCATACTATCGTAAAATATATATTATAATTTTTACAAATGGCGTCGTGCGTCAATCTTACTTGTAAGCTAGACATCTGTCCCCACAAGCGATGGAGCACGTAAAGGTCAAAGTAAAGATTTTCATCGCTTAAAATAATTTTTTTTTATTTAGTAGAAAAGTAAAAGTACAATAAAAAAATAAAATGGTTTGAAATTCGTCCCAGTTAAATATTTTTTCTTAACTGTTTCAGTATTTTTTCATATTTAAGTATTTTTTTATCTACTCAGACATTTTTGAAGAAGATACTTTCGAGTTAGCTTGGCAGATTTTTTCCATTAACTCATTTGGAGCCAAACAAAACTTGAAAACTAATTTTGATAAAAGAAAGCCCAAAAGAAAGTCATTTCATTTATTTAATTGTAAGGCTATAACATTAGAGAAAAAGTAATAATAATAAAAAATTTCCGTGCTCAAATAGGACAAGGACATAGGGTTCCAACAATATTAAAAGTTTCAAAATATTTTTTGTCGGTGAACTATTTTCTTAAACTAAACAATAAACTCTTGGATTAAATATAATAAGCAGCTGCAAATAGATAAAGATTTAGCTTGACCGTTACGTGTACACTCCGTCAGAAAATATTATACACCATAAATTCACTACTGAAGTGTAACTTACAAATTTTTGCTTTTGTAACTTGCAACCTGATCAAGGCGGGGTATGATCAAAAAGTTCCCGGAATATATTCAGAAAATTTGTTTTCAAAAAATCCTCTCTTTTTTGGCGAATTGCTTCACGTAAACGTCTCATAACATCCAAACGATAGTCCTTATTAAAGTCCAAAGTAGTGGTGCCATAACAATAACGGCATAAATTTGCTGATTGAACCAACATATGGGAAACACTGTAATCAATTAGAGGTACCATGCCTTAATTCCGTAGTCATAACCCTAACCAGAGAGACCAACTGAATTTTGGCTTTTCGCCGTAACCATAAACAATTGCATGGTGTTGCGTTGTGTTGCACTGTGATTTGTTATTGTACATTGTGGTATACTTGTTGTTATCTTTTCTTTAAATTCTGCACTTCGAACTGCACAAATGCGATAGTATATGTAAATATCTGCTGCTTATGTATGGCACCAAAAATTAATAACATAAATATCGTTATGGGTAATATCATGGCTAAGGTTATGGCGCTGTGGTATGGCACCTCTACTTTGAACTTAACTACCTGTCCTTGTGGCAAAAAAAAGGTGGTGTGCATCATCGTTGCAATCCATAAAAAACGTGACCTTTGTTTTCTTTTTTGACTGAAAAATATGTGTCACGACGGCCATGAGCTCTCCACTCACTCGTCTGATGTCTGGGTTGTGTGTCGCACTCATAAGCCCACGTCCCGTCTCCAGTAATGATGCGTTTGATGAATGGTGGGACGGATTCAGCCTTGGAACCAACGACCAGCCTTGCAGCAACACGGCACAGGCCCGAAACATTAACTACAATGGCCTGAACGCACCCATAAGCAATGTTCAAGTTCTTTTGCAGCTTCCTGATGGTTAACTTGCGGTTATTGATAAATTTTCTTTCACTTTATTGATGTTTTCATTTGGTTTCGATGTCGACTCAGATCTCATCGGAAGTGCTCATGCCAGTGTTGTTGTTGTTTTAACAGCATTGGTAGCCCTGTCAGTGTAGGCATATCACCGGTCATCTCCGTCTAGCTCATCTAGGGTAGGCCCAGGAAACATGCTGTTTCGACAGGTTGGGTCCAGAGGGAGAGAGGTGTTAGATGAGTTGATTTTAGGGGGCATGTGAAGAGGTGGTTACTGTCGTGCGTGTCGAGGTCGATTCTGGATATGTAGGAGTTTAACCTGCTACAGTATCCAGAAGTAGTTGTGCCAGTGTTACACGAGTCTCACGGGGAAGCTGGTGCTCTTCGTCTGCAATAGGTGGTGGTTGGACTCCGATTGCGGCATTCACAGGACTGGAGTTCATGAAGGTGGTGACGGTCTCCCGGTGGATGTCGTTTATTGACTGTCTAAATATTGTCCGGTCCAGTAGGTTGCGGTCAGTTTTGTCCTGGATTTCGTCAGCGTAGTCTAAGAGGTGTCTCCTGACGTGCCTTGGAGGCGGCTCAAGCAGGTGTCTGTGGGGGTGAAACCTGCGGTAACATCCAAGCAGGAACTGCTGGCTGAGCAGTTTGTTGTGCTCCACTACTGGGAGCATTTGTGCCTCGTTATGTAGGTGTTGAATGGGAGACATCAGGAGGCACCCGGTCGATGTCCGAATGACGGTATTTTGGCATGTCTGTAGCTTTATCCACGGCGTATCACTAGTTCCAGGCGACCAGACAGGCGCAGCATAGTTCAGAACCGGCCGACCAATTGCCTTAAATGTCGAAAGCAACAGTTCTTTGCCTTTGCCCCAAGTGTTGCCGGCCAGCGATTTGAGGACCTTGTTGCGATTTTGGACTTTAGTGGCAATTGCGGTTATGTGCGCAGAGAAGGAGAGCAAGCTGTCAAAGGTTACACCCAAAATTTTGGGGTTATTTACCGTCGGAATTGGTGTGTCGTCGACTTTTTCCTTAAGGGACAGCTTGACCTCCTTTGTCCAGGTGGTAAAGAGGGTCGCCGTGGACTTGGTGGGGGAGAGCTGGAGATTGCTCGCAGTGGAAAAGCTCATGCCACTCGTAAATGGCGGTTTTCTTTAGAGCATCCTTACCGTAATAGTTTCGCAACATTTCTAAGATTTTCGTACCATTAAATCTATTTTTAACACAAACTCGTTGTTGCAAATTCAAATCCATTTTACAAACTCTAAAAAATTAAAACACGTGCAGAGGCAGATTTACTCAATATGACGTAACTTTAAGAAATTTCAAGTAATGGCGATATAATTTTGGTACAAATGTTCCCACGAATGTGGCAACTTAAGAAAAAAACACCCAATTCAAATCAATTGACTTAGAGCGTCACCTGCTGGTTGTTCCGGGAACTTCTTGATCAAGTTGGTACACAATAAGGCATTACTAAAGTATTTCTTATGTATTTTAGCTTTTGTAGCCTGCAGATGAAATAACATTATGAAATTTTGACCGTAATTCTTTTGCCATTTTTTCATAAAAAGGCTAACAAAGTTGACTTTTCTATTATTTTTTAGGTTTTCGGAAGACACAAAAAATATTAAATTTTAACGATATTTTTTTTTATCGCCTCCACCGTCGCCTATTTAGTAAAATTGTCAAAAAAATCTGTTTAATTAACCATAAATTTAGTCGAATTTTTTCCATTCAAAGCTTTTCACGAGAAATGTCAATCACAGAGCGCTGCGCAAAAGAGATGTCAATACACGTAGAGCCACACAAAAGAGAAATTTAAGCGGAAAAGCACTGACACTGACATTTTTTTTGGTTATGCAAACCGCCAACATCGTCGTTATGGTGCATTGGTGCCTAAAAATAAAATTGACAAGCACTCAGCGCCGACTGAAACCGAGACGATTGTAACGAGAATAAAGTCATAAAGTATGGCAAGGAAGGCAAAAAATTTAAGAAAGTAACATTAAAAAAATATACTCGTATGTATGTGTATGTGACAGTTACATTACAATTTTGCTTTTAAGAATCGACGAGAGATTCGTTTGAAAAATGCGAAAATGTGCAACCAGATGGAAGAGTTTACTGGCTGTTACAAATATTCAAGATGTTAAAGTTTTTAAATATTTCAATAGAAATCAGATAACTGGAATAATCAGAAATTACCTAGATAATAATGCCGTTAGGTGTCTAGGAGGGTTTGGTAACCTAGCCATCCAGTTTTGTGGAATTATTTTTATTTTTTATGCAAACAACTAATATATGAAAATATGTACTCAATCCGATCATATATATAATATTTTTGGCAAAGGCGTCGCATTTGGTTTGCAGAGTTGCGGTCAATGTTCAACAAGTTTGAATGTAAGATTTTTCACGGAGTTATAAAAAAACTTACTACACAAAAAAATATTTTGGAAAATTTCGCAAATTAAAAGTAATATTAAGTCCCGATTGAAAAACTCTACTTTTGAAAAATGTAAAATTATGATGCATAAACGTAATTTTTGCTTCAATCTAATATACACAGAACTGTGTGAGTTCGTATGCTTTTGACATCCAATATGAAGCACGTCATTAAAGTCATATTCAATGTTGCCCTTCTCAAATGTTATACAATTTTCGAATGATTTATAGGGTCGTCATATCAGCGATGCACACCGATTTTTTCCACAAATTTTTTGTTTTCATTTTTAATGCAAAATATTCTTCAGGGAAGCGGTGCAGTAAACGGAAAAATGCAGTCAAATCGTTTTTCTTTGGTTATTTTTCTCACAAAATTTCGTACTTTTTGTTTTCGCATACACACTTGTATTAATTTTTATACGCTTATTCATTCGTGTGCACTCACTTGCCACGTTGGCCGCGGGGAGGAGAAATGTGAGGAATTTTAGTTTTGTACAAGCATGAAAATTTATTACGTATACCACCCGTGGCGCGTAACAGTAGTTGAGATTTTATTCATTTGCTTGACGCGCTTGTTGGCGGCCACCTACCACCCACTCAGTGGCGATAGTGACGCTTTGTATGCCAGTTGAACTGGAAGGATGACGCTACGCCACCGTTGCTGCATGTAGTCTGTCGCCCGTTTATTCACTCACTCACTCACTCACCCGCTCACTGATTTGCTCACTCATTCATTCATTGCTGCTAGTGCCCCTGCTGCTGCACGTTCTTCGTTAACCAGGATTCCAAATCTTTTTCCTTTACAATCTCTCATTTGTCTGCCCTTTTGCATTCCAAAATTTGCCACCCATCCCTTCCGCACATTCGCGTGTTTTCACTCTACTGCCACATTCGTTTGCTGTTGTAATATTTTACAACGCTGACTTTCATGTTGCATGCAACCAAGCTGCCACAGTACGAGTACGCTGCATCGTTCGCATCAGTCGTTGCGTCGCGCCCACCTCTCCTCGCCTCTGAATTGGCTGACACATTGAGATGAACTGCTGTGCAGTGCGTTGAAAAATTGAAATGAATTTGAATTTTCCCGTTTTTAACGCAAAATTACGACAATTCAACAAAAGCGAGCATGTGGGCGTTTGAAAGCGGTAGGTGTGGCACATTTTCGTCCACAAGTTGTCTTAAGCATGGCTTGCCAAATTGTTATGGTTGTATTGGGGTTTTTCTAGGCGGTGAAGCTGTTTGTTGTTGTGTTTGGTTGGCAACTATTTTGTTGTTATTTTCGGATTTGCATTATTGTGCACACATTTTTCATTGCAGGCAGTAAATGACTCACAATTGGCAATTTTATTCTTTATCTTCCTTAATCTTACTATTTTCTGTTTACATTTTTGAAGTTTATATGCCTTGACTTTTGTTGTTATTGCTTTTTAATGGCATAATTAGCTGTTGAGAATATCATATTTTGAATTTCAATTACTCAAGTCTTATTTTTAGTTCACAATTTTCTACAGCCAGCTCCTAAGCACTTGTTTTTTGGTCTAAGGTGTCAAGGTTTCAGCTTCCAGCTTCAGGCTTGGGGCCTCACGATTCCAACATCCCATTTCTAACTTCCTGTATCTAGCATCTGCACTCTAATTTCTGGGTGTAAGGCCCTGGTATTAAGTATATCACTGCAGTTTTTTTATTGTTAGGCCTTTGATTACAAAACCCTATAGTCTAGAAGTACAGAAAATCTTAATTACAATGTCTTACTGCCAAAGTACAAGTGATTTGATATAAATAGAAAAATTTATTCTGAGACACCAACAGAGATCTCGGCGTAGATTTTTGTCTCTACTTTCTAGCTTCTTGTTCCAAGATTCGAATCTCTACTTTCTATTTTCCTGTTCTTTAGAATCTTATTTCCAGTCATTTGTTTCCTGTTTCTAGGATTTATGTTCCAGTATCTGGCAACTGTTTTCCAGTGTTAATTTTCAGACTATCTGGACTCTATCTTGGCGAGTTACAGGTTTATAGCATCTCATTTCGAGTTTCTTGTTCATTCTTTTCAGGATCTACATTCTTTTTTCTTTCCCAATACCAATTTTAAAGTTTATCTAAATTCCAGTCTGGTTTCTCGTTTCAGGCTTCTAGCTTCAAATTTTTAGGCCTTTATTTTTAGTTTGCCGTTTCCTGTTTCTAGAATCTACTCTCTTGTTTCTGGACTTTGATTTCTAATGCTAATTTTAAAGTTATCTTAATTCCAGTCTGGTTTCTAGTTTTAGGTTTCAAGCTTGAATTCCCTGGTGTCTCATTTCTATTTCTCCCTTTTTTCTTTTTTGATTTTATATTCAAGCTAACAGATTCTTTTTTTATTATTTGTCCAACAAGTGTTTTGTCTTAGACAAGCAAGCTGGCTAACCTAACCTTTAGATTGATTGCCTCTTTATTATATGGCTTACATTTTACAGTTTCAGGTTTGAAGTATCTCTCGTGATTTCCTGTTCCTCGTTTCTAAAACACAAATCCTAACTTCGGGTTTTCTTATGTCTCTAGATCCAAGATTGTTAATTGTTACTGTATTTTGAAGTCTGATTTTATGATTATCTTCTTTCTTGTTTCTTTATACGCACTTTTGGTTTGAAGAGTCTCACTTTGGTTTCTATTTTATTTGTCCTTATATCTATATTATGGATCTTATATTTTTTCAGCCAGTTTCTAGATTCAAAATCAAAAAAGTTTATAGTTTTTAGTCCAGTCTTCAGTTTCATGTTTCTTATTTCAGATGTTTGAGTTCCATGTTATGGCTTTTGGTTTTCAGTCTCAGATGTCTAGTTTCTGGCTTCAGTATTTAAGATACTAGATTCTATTATCTAACTTTGAACTCTAGTTCCCTTCGATTCACAAGTTTTTGGGTGTTTGCTTGTTGTCTCTAGATTATGAACATAAACTTTTTAACTGCGTTTTAAGCTTCTAACTTTTGGCTGCTGTTTCCAGTTGAAAGTTTCTTGGTTCCGATTTTAAGTTTTTGTATTCCAGGCTTGGGGCTTCTGGTCCTAAATTCCAACGTCTAGTTTCTAGTTTTCACATTCGAGTATCTCGATCTGATATCTATGTTTTGTTTGGGCCTCGCAGATTTTATTTTCTTCACTATTGATGGTTTTAAATAATTTGATCAACCCTTAAGTAATGTTTCAAAGTTGTTAATATGGAGGGAAATGCGCAGCATTAATAAAACAAAAAATTATATCAACGTAAATTTTGAGCCAGAATTGAATGAGCTCAGAAACTGCATACCCAGAATTTTGGAAAAGTTTATAGTTTTGATGGAAATTTACCGATTTTTTTTTAAGTTTTTCAAAAGTTTCGTAAAGGTTTTCTAGTTTTGCTGTAATATATAGACTTTATATTTACAAAAATTAAATATTAAAAAAATAATAGTCAAAGCTTGTCAATATGTCGCGCTGCATTCATTTTGACCACCACTGTACATGAAATCCTTTTTCTGGATTACTTCCTACTTTCAGGATCTCAGACACTTTTCAGATTAGTTTTCATACTTTGGACACCACTATTTAAGCTCTAATTTCCCACCTCATTAATATGGGCTCCATTTTCTAGGATGTTGCATACAGGGTTTGATTGAAAAGCAAGTTTTAAGCAGGTTTATTAAACCTTTTGGCTTATACAACTAATATTCTTTAAAATAGAACCCTTGAGCATCAATGCACCGCTAGTAGCGGTCCTTTCATTGCAGCAAACATTTTTTAAGCTCATCCGCCGGAATCGCGTTCAATTCGGCTGTCACAGTTTTTTGGATCGCCTCGATGGAGTCGAAACGCCTCCCCGTCAGATTTCTTTTCAGGCTCGGGAACAAGAAGAAGTCCGGAGGGGACAGGTCTGGGCTGTAGGGAGGGTGGGGAAGCACCGGAACCCCATCTTGGTCAATGCACAGGTTCAGAGGAAGGCGTCGTCGAAGACCTTCCATGTCGCTGTTTGTCTAATTGAAGTTTCAGACTCACAGTTTCAATCTTAGTTTGTATAGTATTTTGTAGAGTCCGAGTTTTCAGAGCCGAGTGTCTAAATTCTCAACTCTGACCTCTGGATTCTGACTTTGAGCCTTAAAGCTTTGAGTCTCAGCCTCTGATTTAGTGTTTTGAGCTCGAGTTTTTAGCCAGAAGCTTCTGAATTCCAAATTCTGGTTTCTGTATTTTGATTTTGCGTATTTAATTTATAGTTTGGAGTTTCAAGCTCATAGTTTTACAGTCTTGAGTCAGTTTAGTGTGAATCTCATTTCACTTTGATTTTAGGTGTTCTTAACAGTTTTGACCAAGTTTAAATTTCTATTAGTTCTGATCAATTCATATTTGTGAGAATCCTCAAGTCGGATTTCAGCTGGTATCCAATTCCAGGCTGCAATTTCTAAACTGTGGGCATCCAGTTTGCACTTTTCTTAAGTTTTAAGTTCCCATTTTAAGCCTTTAATTTGATTTTTATTGTACTTCAAAGCCTATGGTACCTAATTTGAACCTAAACTTCAACAACTAACTAGTTATTTGCTTGTTTTATATTTCAGTTTTCTTCTTTCCGAGTACACCGTGCTGATATAATCTTTTCGCATCTAACACATTAATTTCTCATGTTTTCGTTGATGCAGACAACTCCGTTCATTCCCGCACCTGCTTGAATTTTTGATGGTGAGTTAACACATACGTACGTGTATTATACATAGATAAGTATATATGTCCTCATGTTCCTTTCCTCCCTTCAACAGTTAACGGACGTGTTGCAGCTATTTCACAATTTTCAACTTTATTTTATGCATTTTGCTATTATTACAGTTGTTGTACTTGTTGTTTGCTGAAAAATTTACATCCGAAATGGTAACGCATTTGTCAATTGTCACTTTGTTGATGTTGAGGTAATTTTTATTTCACTACATACAAATCTGCGTATGAGTCTCAATACAGGGTGGCCATTAAGGTTTTTTTGTGATTCATAGGCAATTTTGAGCCATATATTATTTTGACGGCGACAGCTAATTCCCGCTGGAAATCTTAATGGAAAGCCAATATCTTATATTGGCAGAAAGAAATAAATCGCTCTTCTTCTCAACGCACTTCTTCCCAAAGCCAATTTGGTGTAGCCCAAGAAATGCGTTTATTGAAAAGAAGTCCAAATCATATTTTCTGCCGAAGCGCTGTTTCATCTTCACGACAATGTTAACAAACAAAACTGCGCGTCAGTGAATCTGGAAACACGCCCGCGATCGTCGTGAAGCCAATACTTCCTTAGACGGTGACGGTAAGTAAAAAAGAGAATTTATAGTAGTGCACTTTGAACCCCTATAGATAGTTTCCAACCAGTATTCAATTCGATTTCCATAAGGCAACAGTAAATAAGTTGAATCAAAGGCATACCGTTGAGGAGTTCATAAAATCATTTCCTGAGAAAGAGAAACAAAATAAATTTTTAAAACATTAAGCAACATTTTCTATTTTTATGATAAATAAAAGTATATACTAATTTATTATGATATGAGGTCTGTTGTGGACTTTCTCTTGAGTCTGGGGAGGGTTATGGGACTTGCAACTACAGGGTGAACGATATGAAGTGTTATTCAAAACGCCATAACTTTTTTGTGTGAAATTAGTTCTTATTGATTTCAAAGACAAAATTGTTCAAAAATGATTACAATTTTAACATATATTCACTTTAGCTCGATACGACCACCGTTTGCCTTGACTATAGCCTTCAAACGGTCAAAATATGAGTTGCACGCTGTACGAATGTGATCTTGAGGTATTTTGGCCCATTCTCGTATAATCGCTTTTTTCAGCGTATCCATACTGGCATATTTTTTAGCCCTCACCTTGCTTTTCAAAATGGACCAGATGGAATAGTCCATCGGATTTGCGTCTGGCGAATTCGAAAGCTATTGTGTGGACGAAATGAAGTGTGGAACATGATTTTTTTAACCATTCTTGGTTCACACGAGCTTTATGAGACGGTGCGGCGTCCTGTTGGAACGTCCATGGTCTACGACCGAAATGTTTGCGTGTCCACGGCTCTAAAGCAGCTTCTAAAACATTTTCCCGATAATAAGTCGCATTCACTTTGACACCAGGCTCGATAAAAACGATTGGAGAGCGTCCATCAGCGGTCACTGCGGCCCAAACCATTACTTGCGATGGGAAATTGCTTCGTGTGGCCAACTGCGTAGGTTCAAATTCTCGTATGAGCGTTCGGTCAAGTAAACTCGATCGTTTTGAGTGTTTTTGAACTGCTCAATTGGGAAATTTTTTTCATCCGAAAACACAATGTTAGGAAATTCGCCACGTTCGTGCAAGCGCAACAACTCCTTTGCTCTTTCGCACCGAACTTTTTTTTGCTGGGGTGAAAGATCGTGTGCTTTTTGGAACTTATAAGCCTTGTCCTTGAGCTCATTTTTTAATATGCGTCGAATGCTGTCTTACGATATTTTCAGTTCTTTGACCATTTTTCTTCCATTTCGACGTGGATTTCGTTCAAGTCGAGCTTTCACTTTCCGAACCATTTCTGGTGTTGTTGCGGTTTTTTTGGTCCACCTCCATAGCATTTTGCAATGCTACAAGTGTCATTGTAACGTTTTATAATGCGATACACAAACATTTTATTCACTTTAAGGTGACTGAGCTCACGAACAATGGCTGGTTGTGATTTTCCAGCCAAATATAATCACACTATCACGTTTGAATTCCATCACAGAAAAAAAAATTCAACAAAAGTGAGACGCAAATGGTTTTTATGGCTTATAAACAATATTTTGAACTGTCTTTAGAACAATTTTGACGTTGATGTCATGAGCTGCTTTACAGATACAAGCAGTGTGAAGTTGGTAACACTTCATATCGTTCACCCTGTAGATCTGTGACAAGAGGGTTTGAGTGCGATTGTAGTCATCTGTTGTGTGATGCCGCATATTACTTTGAGACCCCGACAAATTGGTGCATTTGAGATATAATAAGGGGCGTTTGAGATCATTCTGAGGTCGATTGGGGTCTTTGAAGTATTTCGATGCTGCAGTTAGCTGCAGTGCCCCAAGGTTGAACATGAGAATTTCTCTGTAGTAATCAATTTAGATTTCTGAGTTTTATTCCTAGAGTCTTCCATTTGATAAAAATAGGGGTTCTCTTTGTGAGTTTGATGTCAAGATTCATGTCGAGATATTTCGTGACGTCAGTTTGGGGAAAATCGTATTATTGAGCTTAACGTGTAGGCAAGTTTGTCGATTTAGTGTGAAGTGACTTGGGAAGATTTTATCTCGTTTGGCTTAATGCGCCACTCTTTCAACCAATGAGTTATTTTATCAAGTCCTTTTTTATAGTTTTTGGGAGACAAGATAGGGGTGGCAGTAAATGGTGAGTACGGTGTTTTGTAAAGATAATCCCCTGAAAATGTTGGCCGCAACTGCGGCGTAATTCGGCCAACAGTAAACACCAATTTTGACTGACTCGATGGTGGACTTCAGTCGGTATCTCGGGAATAACTTAGATAATGTTGGCTTCCAATGCCTTGGTCGAAACTGGTTTATCTACAAAGCATTTAGGATGTAAAGTCTCACGAATAAAAGTCAAAAGGTGTGATAACATACGATCTTGGTGACCAATCCACTGGTCCGAGACGAGAGGTAAATTACTCACCGAAACGACAGCAAATGACGCAGTAAATCCATTCTCTCACAGGCTGTATGGCAAGTAGCGCCGTTCGCCTTCTTGTTGAAATCAAATGTTATAAGGATCAATGATTATGTATTTAGTTTGATAGTAGTCAAGTCCCTATGGCAAAAAGTACCTCCAATCTGATCATCCTTTATATAAAAATGTGCGCGGGTATGTAAAATTCGATCGATACCGAATTTAGCCTTCCATGATTGTTTTTAAATTAAAGCTTTGTTTTTTTTCAGTTAGTTTTTGAAGATTTATTCTCTACTTGACATATGTTTGATAACAATTCTGTGGCAACACTGTGCCAAATATGCCTCGGTGTTGGACCATCCACCTAAGTTTTTCAGTTTTCCTAGACAGAGTTTCGACTTAAAGGGAAATATGAGAGTCCGTTGATGCGGTGAAAGAGAAAGCTAAATGCTCTTTGCAGTAGCTGACGGAAGCAGACTTCCACCAGAGTTTCGAAAAGGGGAAGATTCTCCTGCGGATATGGTTAACAAAGGCGAGAATAAATACATAGATATGCATGAAATCAAAATGAAATATTTTACAATGTCAATCTCTTTATTTAATAGCCACACCTTGTACGTGCAAATTTAGTAGAATAGTTATTTTTAGAAGAGATAATCCAACTAATGTAAGCGCTTACTTAAAGCTCTCGAATTTTTCATTGATGCACGGCACAAATTAGCCTGAGGTTGCAGCACGTAAAAGCATTAACGAGAAGTAAAATAAAGTAAGTAGAAAAAAAAACAACAAAAAAGAGTTACTGTACTACTTAACAGCAATAATAAACTAAAATTTTACCCCAGGCGGCTGAGTAAAGTTTTAGCACTAACATAAAATAAAAACAAAAGAGATAAACTGGTGATGCAAATACCTACACATATGCACACCTTTTGCGGTAGTGGACATGGAGGGGAGTGGAGGCTGAAAAGCAACAAAATTGTCTAAACTGTGCCGTAAAATTCGTGTGATAGCGAAATTTTCGTTCAGCAAACAGCGCTCTAAATGTAAAAAAACACCCACACACAGACACACACACGGGATCATAAAAAATACACCTACACATATGTGTACGCATGAGATAATATTTACGCACACATGTAAATTTGAGCACGCGAAAGCGCAAATTTACATAAAATGTTTAAAAGTGATTTGTATTTGCTATTGCACCAATATTCGTTGCTATTCTAAACTAAGCACTGAAAATT
>JAYXIM010027415.1:0-11911 GCA_037575425.1 Anastrepha fraterculus
AATAACATAATAATAATTATAGCAATATTTTTTTTGCGTAAAATTGTACATCTGCTTGCTTGACAAATTTCAAAGATGACTTAAAAAAGGAACTGTCAGAAATCATTTATTACTTACATCTACTTTTGAAAGGTCTTATATAAGGAAAATATTATATTATCAAAGAAGTAGGGAAGCGCTAAATTTGGTTCGGTCCTAACCTTTCATATTTATTTATATTTATATTTATATTTATTTTATTTTGATTATATAAATAGTACATAGTAAGACTAAGGTCTTTTAATAGTACTTCAACAATATTATAAACAACTGGAATATTTTTAACATACAAGTTTCTTAATCTAAATTTTACACCAGTTCATTTACGAATCAATCCAATATATTTAACTTAACTATAACAATAAGAAGAAAAGAAGCAATAGGAAAAGAGAAGAAGGATTTAGAGGAGAAAGAACAAAAGTAGTAATTAGAGAATGTAGAGAGAAATTTAATGCCCTAATTTAATGCAATCAAACACTTTTAAAGTAATTATAGACTTATGCCCTGAAGTTAAATCTGTTAAGTCCAGCCTTCACAGTGTCGGGTAATGAGTTCCACACTTTAACAGCGCTGATGAAAAATAATCTAGATGATGGTAGGTAATTAAATTTTGGAACGATGAATTTGTTGTGTCTGCGAGACCTTACTGGTATCAACTTCTCTGTCAGATAGGGAGGAGACTTGAATAATGTAATTTTGCACAAAAAAATGAATTTCTAGCAGACAAATAACTATTAAGGCAACAGCCCAGTAACCTTGATCGCCATGCAGAGATATGGTCATATCTGCCAATCCCATATACATACCACGTGGCGTTATTAAATGCCACATTAAGTTTATGGCAAGATGTGGAGTCGAGTTTGCTGTATACCACCTCAGAGTACGTAGTGAGAGGCATAATTAGCTGGAGAACTAATTTGCGCCTCGTTTTCTCTGGCGTGAATGTTCGAAGACTCTCAGTTTACGCAATGTACATAGCATAAATGTTCCCCACAACCCTATTTATATGGTCAGCACAGGTAAGTTTTGGGTTGAGAATAAGCCCCAAATTTTTTACCTTATCCATAAAGGTAAGGGAACTTGTACCTATCCACAATTTAGGGATATTGTCAACATGAACAACACTATTACATATAGTTAAGACATATGACTTTGACGCTTTCAGACATAAAGAGTTTTCATTAGCCCATACAGAAATAGCAGACAAATCACTGTTTATTTTGAAACATAAATCTTCAACGAGACCAATACGACTGGACAAGTACAATTGTATATCATCAGCATACGCATGGACATTCACATACTGACAAACGTTAAAAACATCATTGACAAAAAGACTGAATAAAAGCGGACCAAGGATAGACCCTTGCGGAACACCAGTGTGTACGTATCTAGACTGAGATGTTAATTTACTGGTCTTGACCTTCTGCGTTCTGTCTCCAAGGTAGCTGGCCATGAGCTTCACCGCACTGTCTTTGAAGCCGAAATAGTGTTTAAGCTTCAAACATAACAATTTGTGATTCACTGAGTCAAATGCTTTAGAAAAGTCAAGTAAGCAAAGTAGAGTCAAGTCTCCGTTGTCAAAACTAATTCTAATGTCGTCCAGTATTTAAACCATTGCAGTTGAGCAACTGTGACTTTGTTTGAGGCCAGATTGTAGTGGAGAGAGTAGACGATTGTTCTGTACAAATGATGAAATTTGCGTGGCCATCAAGTTTTCGCAAACTTTGGAAAATGTGGGCAGTTCATCAAAGTCAATCTCATATTCGGGACTTTCCTTGCCATGAATTTTAATTTTTTTTAGGTTGCGCCACAATTCTCTTGTTGGAAGTGACGGATCAAGTTTTGAGAAGCTGTACCAACGTTTCGCTTGTCGTATAATTGCAGTGGTTTCATTTCGGATTTCCTTGTACCGGCGCCAAGAAGTATCCGTCAAGTTTTTTCTCCACTTAGCATAATACTTGTTATCATACCTGCGCACATTTTCATAAAATTTAATGTTTTTATTTCTCATTGTCTAAGAGTTTTTTTATTATAATTCTATGCCCCGCAGGTTAGGGGGTTAGAAATTGCGCGCAGTAATAGATGCGTGTCGCAAGAGGCGACTAAAATCCACACCTCAGCCTGTTTACTTATGAGTTCATCTCGGCGATAACAGGCTGAGCGATAGGAACACTGTCGTCATTGGAGCGTTCAACTACCTGGCGGTGCATCAGAAAAGTGACTGTTATGTAACAGAGATTTCATTTGCTTGCGTGCATATCCTTTTCAAGCACAGACCAAACAAGGCCCTGTTGATCGTGCCTTGGCTATGACCTTGAGAGCACTTAAACTAAAGTGTTGAGCTAACCGTGCCGAGAGCTGCATTACTGGTAGTGTGTAAATAACCAGTCGTCAACGGTCCCCTCCGATGCCCAGGCAAGGTCGATTGCAGCATGGGCCTTACCACGGCGGACCATTTCCTACCGTACATACTCGTGGGACCACAATTCGGCATATGAAAAACAAAACAAAAAGGAAACACCAAAAACTGACAGTGTGCTGGGCACTTTGGCAGTTTACGCTGGATTTCTCCGAGCTTCGGACAGATCTCCCCATCCGCAAACTGGAGTTTGAGGGTTATGTTAGGGAAATATTTCCGAACAGGCGAAAATCTGCGCCGAAGCTTGCACCTCTGTCTTCACTGATGGCTCCAAGATGGAGTCGGGAGTTGGAGCGGGGTTTTCTCTAAATCAGCCAATTTATATATCTCCTTTAAACTGCCGAATACTGCTAGTGTGTTTCAGGCAGAAATCTTTGCGATCCTGCAGCCATACAAAATGCTTAGGAAACGCGGACCAAGACTTTAACATTTTCTCCGATAGTCAAGTCCCGATCAAGACTCTGACGCCGCCATGGTGCAGAGCCAAACCTGTAAACTCCTGTAAGGAGCAGATCAAATCTCTTGGGTGTGCAGATAACATTTCTCTGATCGCGGCTCAAGGACATAGGAACATAGAGGGAAATGAAATTGCTGATGATCTTGCCAGGAAGGTGACTGAATTGGCCTCAGAGGCCTCCTGCCCGGTCATCGGCATCAGTTGTTAAAGGGAAACTGTACATATTATTTCTCAGGAAAGCGCAGAAAAGATGGAGCTCCATTTCTTCATGTGCTATTTTGAAAAACCTTTGGCTCCAGTACAATATACGCAGGACACAGAAAGGGGATTCCACAACATATAATTTACAAACTCGTAGCTGTGTTTAACGGTCATTGAGCGATGCTGTGGGGACCTTTCAGAGAAGGAGACTGTTGAGCACTTTCTCTGTTAATGTCCGGGTTTGGCAGCTGGACGATAAAGGTCACTGGGTGCTCCTTTCTTCGACAGCCTGGGGCGGTGCGCCAACCTAACTCCTATCCCCATTATATCAACAGCTCTGGCTGGCCGTAGATATCTTCCTGTTGGAGGTCTCATAATGGCGTCAAAACGGTACTTTACTGGTATTTTGGGATGTGCCAGTGTGCTACTTAACCATTTCACCCAGCTATATAAAGTTTGGCTTCGCTGGCTGAATGGATACTAACGCGAAAAACAGCGCACATGGGGTTTTCTGATCTCAATAATGTTTATGTCAGATCCAAATGAGGTAGACAGATATAAATCTATCAAGCCTGAACTCTTTTTATTAAGTCGTTATTGAGATATACGTATTTACACAAAAGAGGAACCACGTCGTATTTGTTTACTTGGATTCATTATATATATATATATAATATACCAAATAAGAGTAATTTTGCTTTATTTTTTTAAAATGTTTCATATTTTTTTGCTATTTGTAAATTAGCGAAAGTTATGGGAGATAAGCGTGGTTAATGAGTGCAAAAAAATAGCAACCAAAAAGTAAACAACAAAAACAAACAAAAAATTCCAAAAACTAATGGCATTTTGTAGTCACTTCAAATTTGCTCTTTGTTGTACTACAATTTAATGGACTGAAATTTGCAAAGCCAGGGAAATTCTAAAAATTCTGGGTATAAAGTTGAATGTTTGGAATATTTAAATGGATAGAATTTTGAACAATTTTGTAAAAACTTTGAAAATTTTAAATTTTTATACCCAAATTGTTGTGTACTTATAATTTTTTAACGGAGTGTTATAATACATGGGCTGAAAAGTCCCGGGCTAACAAAGAAATTACGTTTTTTTTTTGTTCAAAATTAGCTTTATACATCAACGTAATTTCCCTCAAGAACAATGCAATCATTTCAGCCACGATTTATCTCTTGCCTTAATTTTTTACCGGTGAGCGTTTTTTTACGTCTGTGAACAGCCAGTCGTTGCTGGGAGCCAAATCTGGCGAATGTTGTGGATGTGGGAGCAATTCGAAGTTCAATTCATGTAGTTTTGCTATTGCTTTGATTGACTTGTGACCTAAAATTAAACAGTGATCAAACGCGGCACCCGCTTTGAACAGAGCTTTCTCATAGTCAACTGCTCATGCAAGTGAAAGCCAACACGTTCTTTTGATATCTTTACGATGTCAGCTAACTCGCACAACTTCACTTTTTGATCCTTCAAAGCGACTTTGTGGATTTTTTGTGTTTTCAGGTGTTGAATATCCATTGCGTTGTGCCTCATCTGTGTCCTTATGACCACGTTTGAAGTAAGCAATCCAACGTTGTATTATTGTTTCGGAGTCCCCATAACACTTCTCAAGCCATTTCTTCGCTCGATTGGTATTTTTTACCATCAAGAAGAAATGTGAAATCAAAACACCAAATTCTTTTTGATCCATTGCTTTGAAAAAACAAAAATAGCGTCACTCTGCGACAATAATTCACGAGCTGATGAATAGAATATCATGAAATTTTAACAGCTGTCGTTTTGAGGTTAATACTAACTGAAAAAGACGTGAATGCAATAAAACTAGTGCCATCTATGTGTTAGGTCCGGGACTTTTCAAACCATTTGTTGTGTATGAGAAATAGTGTAGAAGGCGAACATGTGGCGCAAAATTATTCACCCTATCGAAAGATTTATAATTTTCCCAAATTATATTGACAGCTGCAGTATACAAACAGATCGCGCGAAATAAAGATTTCCATCACTCAAAATATTTTTTTTTGTATTTAGTAAAAAAGTTATTTAAAAACAAAATTGTATGAATAATTTGCCACCACCTTGTTTATACCTATAAATCAAGTATATCTATTTATGTATATTAACTAAACACTTTTGTTTAACTGGAGTCTTAGTGGGGCACCCTATTCAAGATCCTATCTGATGATAAATATTATATTTTGAAACGTTTTCTACCAATAGAATACAAATAAATGAAATTCGATTAAAACGAAAAATATTTACCAAACAGATAGCATTTAGTTGACTCATAAAAATTCAACCACTTAATTAGAAACGTATAAGCGCGCACACACACAAACATATGTATTGCGTATGCAAGTTTTTAGGTCATTGCTATGAAAGCATGCAGACGCCTTGAATTCCACATAAATATTCATACTATATACATGCCATGTTGCGCAATTAAGCAGCCATTCGCATGTAAAAGTTTGTAATAAAACAAAAAATGCTCGCATTGTCTGTCGAGTGGTGCGGTGTGGTTGTGTTGGTACTGTTGACTGTGGTAGGGGGGGCGACTTGGTTATTTGTTTGATTGAAGATACGCCATTAACCCCAATTGCCAGTTATAGCAACTTGAAACGGCATAAAAATCCAAGTTAATAACGCACATAACCGTGAAGCAGTGAAACAGTGAAAATTTTAACGATTACAAATCGTCGCTTGGCAGGGTAAGAATGAAGGAAGCAAGAGCAGGAATGAGAATATGGAGTGAAATATGAAAATAAATGAGGGGAGGATGGAATTATTCTAGAAAACTCAGGCAGTAATGAGAGTAAAATGAAATTTCGGAAGTGGCAACAAAGAAGGGTTATGCAGGAGTAGTAAAGGATGGGTGAAGTAGAAAAAATTAAGGAGTTTAGTTGGTGCAATTTGAGCAGAAGAGCTTTGACATGAAAATTACCAAATATAATAACTTCAAGGGTAACCTAATATTTTACAGCAGCAAAACAAAGAAGTTAAATGTAAGATAATATAATGAAAACACGCACAAATCCACGATTATTGAGCAATTAAGAGCCAAGCGAAACAATTTAGTACAAATGCAGACAGGAAAAATCGCATAAATAATAATAACAACAGCAACAACAAGTGTATTTACAACTGTAAACATTTTGAATGATTGTATTTGCCCCGAATGTCTGTATAAATGCTCAAACAGCCACTCGCCAACACTCACATGCACTTACATACGTATAGTATGCTTTCAGGCGCTTATCACGTAATAACGAACTATCTGTACTGCGCTTTGCACTGTAGTCTGTATATTTGTAGTGCTCCTCTATGGTGGTAGTCTGCCTAAAACATTACGAGCTCATAATGAACGCAATTAATAATTTTGATAATTCACACAACATTTCGACCGAAAAACATAAGCAAGCGATTGATGAGCTCAGAAGAGTCGTACCTTCTACTTTATCAGACAATTTTAGATCCATACAAATGACCGCCTTAGGCCATGGAGAACATTGGTGTCATAAAATAATTAATAAAACCACATTTAGTTTTGTGTTTTCCACCGGGCATAATGGGTAATATCGTCTTGTTAAACAGAAAGTTTCGTGCTGCCGGTCTCTAAACTTTTGATGTGCTTTAGCAGCCCATTCAATTGGAAGATATCACCCTTGAATTTGTCGGTTTGTAGGTGTATTGTGTTGTGTTGTCCTTTGCCTGTTGGTCATTCTTCCTCCATTGCTGCTTGTTTCTCCGTCCTCCCACTCCTTTTACATTTGGTCGTCTTAATTTTGTAAGGAAATTAGTTTTTATATCGGGCTTCACAAGCTTCTTTTCGGCTGCCTTTAAAGTTACCTTTGACTCGCTAATTTTGGCACCAGTGGCGTGGAGAAGGGGGTGCTAAAGCATCTTTTCAGCGGCATTTGTTTGAATCTGCTCAATTATATATAGGACTCAAATTTCGATACAAGCTAAATGATGGAACTGGTATTTTTTTGTATTCGATGTAAATGTTTCCATAACCTAAAAAATAACATAAGTATAACGTTTGTTTTCTTAATTTTCAGACAAGTTTCAGGTAAATAAGGGAATAATCAAATCCTTTCCGAAAGTTATTTGTTATTATTTTTAGTTGCTCGTCTTCTTACACATTTCACAAGACAACTCAATTTGACAGGCTTCCCAAACTTTTTACTGGTGAGAAACACAACTATCTCAAGTAGCTTTTAATAGTCCATGAACCGATAAGAGAAGCAGAAAATGGGCAGTTTTTAATGGTTAGAGACCCATGACATGACGAAAGACTAGTGATTAATGACTAATGACTAATGACTAATCACTAATCACTAATGACTAATAACTAGTGACTAATTACTAGTAACAAATGATTACCGGCAAATGACTAATGAGTAATGACTAATATCTAAAGCCAAAGACAAATAACTAGTGACTAATTACTAATGACTTACGGCAAATGACTAATGAGTAGTGACCAATTACTCATAACAATTGTTTATGGCAAATTAACAATGACCACTTACTAAAGGCTACGAGTTTATAACTAATTCTTGATGATCGATGATGCCCTGAGCTTTAGCAAGTGACCAGATGAGAGTGTAGAACATCTGACTTTTCACTGCGCTATATATTAAGAAGAGCGCTCCAAGCTCGCAAATGACCTCGGCGTCGTACCAACGCCAGATAACCTGGGGAAGGAAATGCTGAACTCGAGAGAGAAATAGAAAGCAGTAAAAAGTTCGCTGCAAGGATTGCAATAAAACTCCGAAAAATAGAATAGGAACGCAAAGCGGAAGCGAGGCGAATGCGATAAGATGCGCCCCAAAGAAGCTACGGTGAAGCAACTCTGAAAAAATATGACCAGTGGCCACGGAATTTTGCCACAGGTTAGGTTAGATTTGGCAGCCGCAACGCACATATGGACAGCGATGCCACTTAGATAACGAAATGGTTCGTTGTGAGACGCAGGGGCTGGGCTATAATACATTTCCCCTTCCTGATTGAACCATCCTGATCTTTGGATGAAAGCGTAAAAGTTTGTTGATACCTAAAGTGTATAGATTATCTATATTCAATAAGAAGTAGTATCTTAAATATCAGTTCCTGCTTCTGGCTAGAGTCAGGCATGTGCAAAACAAATAGCATAAAAAACAAATAGTATAGGGTAGTTGCATTCTTTGCTTTTACTTAGCTTAAAATGTGTATTGCGCCCCTTTTGGAGACGGGTTTATGAGCTGTTCGCTATGCACTGTCCCAAAAATCTCCTTTTGACACACACCACAAACATGAAGTCACTTCAATGCATAAAAACACATTTCTCCAATTACGCTCAGCATCTAGGCGCCTTTGGCCATTTTGTTATCTTGCTTGAACTGCTTACGCGCCTCAACTTATGCTTTGCATAAGTTTGGAGCAATGACATTTTTGCCTTACTGCAGGCATTGCAAGATTTAATCTCAGCTGTACAGCTTCGAATGTTAAATGTCATGCCTTTTGACTTCATACTCTTGGCCCATTGCATTATGCGACCTTTTCCACGTTTTCCCACTAATTCACATGCTTAAATGCCAGCCCTTTTACGGCCCTCATCTCATCTGCACCATCTGCCTGTTGCTTAGTCTTTCTTTGTCTTACAAGTTTTGGGCGCTTTCGCAATTTTTAGTTGCGGCAACTCTTTTGTTATCGCCACAAATTTATCAGCATATCATTTTACGGTCTCAACCCGTTTTGGCAGCATTTTGCAAATACTTGCTTTTGTTCTTAACCAAGAGCTAACAAGGAAGCAGTCAACTACCAACCAAGCCAATCTGCAGCTTCCCAGCCAACCGCTTGACTTAACGATTCCCAACAATGTTGCCGCTACTCTGCAAGTGATATTGTCAAAAGCATAGCCGGCTATCAGCAACAATGTGTCAAGTTTAACAATACAGTAAAGGCAATAAACAACAACAGCTCGCAACAGCGAAATCTCAAAGCAAGATAATCGCTACACTTTGCTTATTTTTTGTTTTTGTGTTTTGCTTTTTTTCAAAAGATTAAGATATTCTGGCATTTTCGTCAGCATAAAATGAAAAGTTAGGTTATAACTCTGTATATGTATGTATTTGTTGTTTGCAACAATGTAAGCACAACTACAACAACGACTGATTTAGTATTAAATCACTTTAGGAGGGCAGCAATCAAGTTTGCTTAGGGCTAAATTGATTTTCTTTATCATTTAATCGGCAATACTTTTTGCTTAAAAAGTTTGTGTTGAAAAATTTGAAGTGATTTTCATTGTCCAAGAAGATTTTTAACCGTTTCCAGAGAGTTGCTGCAAAATGCTTCAGAGATGCTGACTTCATAGCAAAGTTAGAAAAGTTTTCTGTTCTTAAAATTTTTCAAAGCGTTTTTTCGCATTTTAGTTTATATGAACAGTAAAACCAAAATCTATTGTCATTATTCTTGACGTCCCAGGAAACAAGCCAAACAACATTTTAAGCTTCTCTAGCCCACTTTTCAACTTAAAACATTCAAAAGTTGACAAGCGAAATGAGCTTCATAAACAATTCGTGAATTCTAAAAATCCAACAGCTTCATGAAATGTCTTTAGCTAATTTTTTAGTTACAATGACGACTAATTTTATTTGTGGTGTGCGTCTTGATGTTGTTCCACAAATGGATGGTCCTACAGTTTCAAGTAGACTCCGAACGGCAGATATTTTTATGAGGAGCTTTTTCAGGGCAGAAATACACTCGGAGGTTTGCCATTGCCTGCGGAGGGGCAACCGCTATTAGAAAAATGTTTTTCTTAATTTTGGTGTTTTCACCGAGATTCGAACCGAAGTTCTCTCTGTGAATTCCGAATGGTAGTCACGCACCAACCCATTCGGCTATGGCGGCCGCCGACGAAAATAATAGTTTGTGCAATTACAGCGTGATCTCGAAGCTTTCTACTTTATTGAAACTTTATTGTGGGATTTGAGAGAACAGATATACTTTGCGACTAAAAGCTTAATTTCGACCAAATAGCATGGATTTCCAAGTTATCTGTGTTTGGTGAGTACTGCTTTTAAACTTTTGCTGAAGGTTTTGAAGTCGACTGTGTTTATATGAACTTTTCTGAAGCCTTTGATAGAGTCTTTCGCACAATTCTACTACGTCACCCGGGTTTTATTCTGTTTTCCTTCAATGGATGAACTCTTATATACCCTACCCTGTGTGGTAATGATTGAGGGTGAATGCTCGCAAGCTTCCATTCAATCTTCGACGGTAGTATTTTAGGGCTTCTACTCTTCGTTCTATTTGTTAATGACATTATGCCTGTTTTTCGCTTACTACTTTTCTTTTACATGCTGATGATTTGAAAAAATTTTTTCCTATTAGAAATTCTTCTTATTCATTCTTAAGCTTTAAACGGCGTAATAGCTCGAAGTTCTCGGACCCTTACACTTTCAAATTACTGTGCATTCATTTGTTCTCTCGAGATTAGAATACACTATGCAACATTTATCTGGAGGACTACCACGAATTTGCATTTGAGAGAATTCAACGTGTACGGAAGGTGCTCCATAAATATTCTCAAATCCTAGCACTTCCTATTATTCCCGTTTGATTTTAATTAGGTTAATGTCTCTAGAGAGTAGAAGGTCTATACTCGCACTGCATTTTGTTTTTAGTGTAAATAAGGAAGAAATTGATTGTTCATCTCTACTATGGAGATTTCTACGCAACGGGTAAGTGCCTAAATTGCTTAACACGAATTATGTGCGTTATGCCCCTATTGTCAGCGCACTAAGAGAATTCTATAGGATCTCGATTTCTATTGCACTTAACTTTCCGGCGTCAAAGAAGGAATTTTATGAATTTTTATACTTTTTCAAATTAACTTAACTATCTTTTGTACTCGAAGCTCATATTAGCTTTAGGAAGTCTGTGTAAACTATCATTATGTTGTAAACGAAATTGTGAAATGAAAGTACGGCTTGGATTATTCGGCGATATTCCTAATAACGAACCTCCACTTTCAAAGCAATTCAAGAGTATTGTGCATTAAAAGATCAGAGAGATGTAATAAATTTAAAGTTGGACATCCTTCCATTGGAAGCAGATGCTTTGTTTAAACGAATGCTAAATGTATCTCATAGCAGTAGATTCTCAAGAAAATCAAATTTGATTCGCCTCAAGTGTTCTATACAAATGGATTGACCCTAAAGTGTAAATGTGCAAGTGTTTGCAATGTATCTATGCCAAAAGTGTAAACATTAGTTTGAGCTAAGTTTTCTTACGCACTTATTTTAATCCGTACGAGCTTTTCATCTTCAACTACTCCCAATAAAATTTTCTGCTTAAAAGTTCTGTTTCTAAATTTCAATTGAACCCTTTACTGCCACTTTGAATGAACGTTCACTATAGGCGTTTTGAGAACGGTTTAAAATTGTCCATTTAAGTAGGAGCTAGAGAGTTAAAATCAACTACAAAAAATTCCTCGTAAAATTCTGCATAAGTATGAGGTCAGAAATTTCATTTGAAGTCGTTTTATAAATAATATTTTCGATAAATTAATTGCATTTTCGGTCAAAATGTTAAAAGTTTAAGATCCTGGAACGAAAATTGTACTCTCTGGAGCAGCACTGTTTTCAAGAGAGTTGGCCGTTTTGGATAGGTTAGTTAATTATTAGTTGCTTATGACCATTGTTCATGACTACTGACTAATAACAGACGACTTGTGATTTATGACTAATGACTTATGACCCCTGTATACAGATAAAAGACTATTATTCCATAAACAATCACCACAA
>JAYXIM010027417.1:0-15730 GCA_037575425.1 Anastrepha fraterculus
AAAACTGTAAGTCGGATTGATTTTATTGTTAGTTCTATTCTGGAATTTAGAAATACCATTAAAAAATTGGAAGTCGGTTCAAGCAAAAGGAAAAAAAACCACCTTGGGCTTTGAAGTTTTTTCTTAGTCAGTTCAATACTATAAAAAAATTATACTTTTGACATATCTATAAAAAAAAACTGTAAGTCGGATTGATTTTATTGTTAGTTCTATTCTGGAGTTTAGAAATACCATTAAACATTGCGTAGGTGGTATGGTGCAAATTTGACTTTTTTCCGCAAAATCCCCAGTGTGCGACGCTCGATTGCATTTAACTGCTTATCATAATTTCCGTTCATTGTTTTTCTTCGTACAGCTTTAGTCGTTGCTGAGCTTTAGTTGTGAGCGTCCGTTCATCTGTGCTAGTTGCTTGTAAGTACCGTTTTAAAAAATTTGCGTCGTCGAAACGACGAAGAATGTCTTTTGTATGAGTTTTGCAACAAAATAATATATCGCTTTTAGGAATTTTTTTTGTCTTAAAAACTTTTATATAATTCAATTCGACATGACAAAACAAGCCTTTTTAAATGACAAGGAAATTGAAAAGTTTCTTGCTGAAGACGATGACTTAATAGATTCGGATGAAGATGATTATGCCATTGGACGAAGAAAATTCTTCTGAAGAGGTTTATGCAGACGAAGACGATGTGCCGTTGAATGTGTCAAACCGTCATAAGTGGTCGACGCAAAAAGCTACGTCTCATAGATATGGACAAAATATACATCAAGTACGTGGTCCTACTCGAATTGTAACCATGGATAATTGGTTCACTTCAGTCTCCTTGGCTAAATCTCTTTTAAAAGAACCATATAAATTAACATTGGTTGGAACATTGCGAGATATACCTCCAGAGAGATAACTCCAGAGATGAAAGTCAGCAAAGGTCGAAAATGTGGCACTTCAATGTTCGCATATGACAATGAACGGACGCTCTTGCCATATAAGCCAAAACCGAATAAAATATTTTACTTGTTGCCCTCATGCAATGAAACTTGGAACTGTAAATAGCATGACAAAGACGCCACATATGATCGAGTTCTACAATTCAACAAAAGGTGTTATAGACACCTTCGACCAAATGTGCAACGTAATGAGTTGCGCTCGAAACACCAACCGCTGGCCAATGGCAGTATTTTTTGGTATACTCAATACGGCTTATATAAATAGTTATGTTATATACACCCATAATATGTTCCAATTGGGACAGAAACCACTTAGTCGCAGAAAATTTATGAAAGGTTTACATTCTGCTCTCATTCAAAAACACTTATATAAAAGACCTAATGTGGTAACTTTTAAAACGGTAGCTCGACAAAATATACAAAGTGGACTAGTTCAACATCATGAGAAGGTAAAAAACAGTGGAGAGGTATCAGCAAGCAAAAAAAGAAAGATTTGCACGATTTGTCCATCATCCAAACGTCGAATGGCCGAATCTTCATGCGACAAATGTCAAAAAAGCTTGTGTGGGGAGCATAAAATTGATCTCTGTGCTTCATGTGCAAAATAAAGTTAAAGACCTATAAAACAGAGTTTTACTTTTAGTTTTAAGCATAAAATGTACCTTTTTAAAGTATTAATGAATTTTAATTTGATTAATATTACTTTTTTGTTGAAGTTTGTCAGAGGCTATGAGCAAAATAAAAAACTTGTATGAATATGAATATTTTTAATTTTAAGTTTTATATTATATTAAAATAAATAAACAAGCATTAAAACTATTAAATAAATATTTAGAGTAAAATACTGCATTTATATTTTATTCTTTTTGGGTGTAGGTGCAATCTGAAGAAAGCTTAAAAAGAGTGGTCGTCGTTTCGACGAAGAATGTCTTTAGTGTACTAAAAATATGAATGTCCATTTAGGGTTAAAAACCACGTATTCTATATTTTATAAAAGATGCCACCAAATTAATCACTTTATCGAGAGACTTATAATTTTTGCAAACGTATTTGACACTTATGAACTGGGCAGCTGCAGCATACAAACATACAAGCAATGGAGCGCGCAAATGTCAAAATAAAGATTTCCTTCGCCCATTTTTATTTAGTAAATAATACTAGAATTTTTTTATTCAAAAACAATGTTGATTAATTAATTTTGCGCCACATGCTATTCGTACCAAATTTTTTTATCTACTTAATTGAAAATACTTTCATTCACTTTATTACCTGTTTACATAACAGTTTGCGCCTTGTGCTGCCAACTTTTAAAACCAATTTAATGTTACTTTGGCGTTAAAAATTCAAAAGCCTAGCAAATATATGGGAAGTAAAATAAGCTACTGCATCTGCACTTACGCTTCGCACACTCCCACATACGGCAAAACATAAACTCACCTATTTACGGAGTGACAGCAACTGTCAAATCAGTCTCGTGCCAGTGACAGTTTGACAACGCCGCAGTATGCTTCCATGTCCGTTGCAATTTCGTAATGCCAACATTACATTGCCACCTTCACCGCCAACACCACCAACCGACAAACACCAGCCATTAGGTATTAACTTTTGCCGACACTTTCACTGCTACTCTGCTGGTACATATTTGCCGTTACATATTGATTTCATGCAGAAATGCAAGTACATATTTGTTGAAGTGCGTTTGTGTGTGTGTGTGTGTCATGCTTCAGCGGTAGTGTTCATTGTTAGTACCTTCGTTATTGTTGAGCTCAGAATGCAAAAGTTTTATAAACACTCGAGAATTCATAGAATAAACATATCGTATAACTTCAAATAGCACTTAACCTGTCGCCGAAACATTGCAGCGCCCCCACCCAACAAGCGACAGCACCACCATCACCACCACCACCACCAATACTAACACCAATATTATGATGACAACAGCCAGCCAATCCAATTGAATCGCCACACTACCCAAGTTACAATGCTTGTCCCTCGCACACTCCGTCGTTCAGACGGAATTTAAGTGCAATAAAGGTACGCAAAGAAGCTACGCTTAACAACCCTCATCTCGATTTTGAGAGTGAGGTGGTGAGTGGGCGCTGTATGCCCAGTGTTATGAGCTGCAGGGTTGGCAGTTCCAGGTAGTAGCAAATGCGGCAACTATGCTTACAAATAATCTCCTGTCTGCCGAAACATTTAGTAATTTATGTTATTTCGTGTAATGAGCCACACAATCTCGTATACATGCTTACATGTATATTAGGGCGGGTCGATTTAAAAATCGCTCATTGCTCTGTGAAAATCGTATTCTATGGATCAAAATAAGAAACTTTGCCGAAGGAACCATACCTCTAAAACGAGTTCTGATGTCCCCCAATTTGGGTCGAACGAAAAATCGGACTTTGACCCATTTAGAGTACCCCAAACGAGTCCAAATGTATGACCGACCCCACTAACTTCGGACGGCCGATCCACTCATGCCAGTGGCACACCCCCTGGTACTCCCCTGGGGGTTCCCCATACAATCATTTCAAAATATCACCATTTTTGGCCTTTACATGAGAAAAGAAACTAAAAAGTTCGACCCAAATCGGGGGACATCAGAATTCGTTTTAGAGGTATGGTTCCTTCGGTAAAGTTTCTTATTTGGATCCTTAGAATATGATTTTCACAGAGCAATGGGCGATTTTTTTGCCTCCCCACAAATCGACCCGGCCTACTGTATATATATATATATATATGTACAGTCTACGCTAAAATAAAGATTGTATACCTTAAGACAAGTTTTAACTATTTTAATTTATTTTATTTTTTTGATAAAAACATTTGCGGATCATACTACAACAAAAGCATAGAAAGTAAAGTTTCGAAATTTGCATACGGTTAGTAAAAATTCGGTAAATTTATATAAAAATTTTAAACTTTTTGCTCAGAATTTTTAGAAAAATTGCAGATCATTAAATTTTGGTGTAATAAAGTGCACCTGATGTTTTAGAATTTCTTTTGATCGCGGTCTTGGGTATTTTCGCAATTTAACAACTGTTGTTATTGTTGTTGTTTTTTGTGGTTGAGTATTTCTATTGAAATAATCCTAATTAGCGACTAGCGCCGTTTTGCTATCACTGCTCTTTTGTGAGGTTTGTTTTTTTTGGTTTTGTTGTTCCATTTCTTAAAATCCAAATAGGTATAGCAACAAAATTTATATATCTATGTTTGTGAAAACACTCAACACCGTCAGCAGAAAAAATTGTTAAAAATCAACAGAATTTTTGAACCACTTCAAACTGCACGTTATTACATCATAATCCCATGGGAAATAAAATTGCATACTAGAAATTATTCTAAAATGTCTGAGTAAAAGGTTTGAAACTTTGACAAAAATTCTCCGAGTTTTTTCAAATTTTAAACAAAATTCGAAAATTTGCTCTATGGGTTTTGTTGTAGTATGAACTAGTTTTTCATAAAAAAATAATTGAAATTAAAAGTAAATGAATAAGCAGTCAAAACTTGTTAATATACGGTGTGGACTTTCTTTTGACGTTGACTGTATGTATAAGTATAAGCTGAAGCGACGGTAGGATTTTAACTAGAAATGATAAATTAATAATAGAGCGACATACTGCAAAGTTACTATTTTTTTACTTCTCATCATAGTTTCTTATAGTTATGTTTTAAAAAAATATATATTATTCTACAAAAAAAAAAAAACCATATAACTTAAAGCGCTCAAATAGCGGAAGGCGAAATTTCATAAAAAGAAAATAATTAAAAATACAGTTGTGACTAAAAATAAACTGTTTATTATTATTCTTATGAGCGCATTTATCATTGCGACTTAATAGATCCCAATTGTGGCCGTTCCAAGGATCTAAATTATTTCGCTGATCCCAACTTCCTAAATAAATTTTAGTATTTCACATTTAGCTAAGTTTTTTATCACCCTCTCGAAGAATATGTTTACCCTGGTGCTTGTGTCGCTTATGCATCAGCCCTGGCCATGATGCCAGTACGTGCTTGGAGGTTTCGTCTTCCTCCCTACAGCACCCGCAAGCTGCATTGGATAAAATTCTTAGGCCAGTAAGACTAGGAAGCAGATGGAATCTGCAATGTCCTGTTCGAGTTCCTGTGAATATTCCAAAGCAACCCTAATTTCATTCGATACAATCTTTAAATCGGTTTAAATTAAAGCTACTTAACATTGCCAGTGATTCCAATAAACTAAGTAAGATTGTCCCATGCGACCTTCTTTGCCTTTCCTTTACTTCCTGAATAAGAGAGTAGAAGTTATCTTTTCCTAGGCCACTAAACGTTTCTCCACCTTCCGCCGTTTTGTAACAATATCCACCAAATGGGGTTCTTTATGATCTTCTTCTTCTTTTTAATTGGCGCGGTAACCACTTACGCGATTTTGGCCGAGTTTAACAAAGCGCGCCAGTCGTTTCTTTCTCGTGCTAACCGACGCCAATTGGACAAGTGAAGCCAACTCCTTCTCCTCATCTTTTCACCCAGAGGAGGCCTTCCTCCTCCTCTGCTACCACCAGCTGGTACCGCATCGAATACTTTCAAAGCCGGAGCGTTTGTATCCATTCGGACGACATGACCCAGCCAACGTAGGCGTTGTATCTTTATTCGGTGCGCTATGTAAAGCTCATACAGATCATCGTTCCATCGCCTGCGATATTCGCCGTTGCCAACGTGTAAAGGTCCAAAAATCTTACGCAGAATTTTTCTCTCAAACACTCCAAGCGGCGCTTCATCGGATGTTGTCATCGTCCAAGCTTCTGCGCCGTACTTTAGGACGGGCACGATGAGAGCCTTGTAGAGTGTTGGTTTTGTTCGTCGAGAGAGGACTTTAGGGCTTTCAAAAAATCGATTCTTTTTATCTTATCTTATTGTTTAACATTTCAAGAATATATTTCCAAAATTTTAAGCCGATCTGAGCAAAACTTTTGGAGTTATTGTCCAATTAGTCTCGCGTCTTAGCTCTGACAGGTGCGAGCGTTCGGAAAGGCCGCGCGGCTGATAAGCAGGTAAACAGTTTATTCGTTTCTATTACTCAGATCCATCATCCGTTCCGAGAAGATTTTCCCTAGTTCAAATTGTTAAAATTGAATCGTACGTTGATGCATGCTCTTTCAACGAAGGTGCAGGTGCTTTTCTCACCTTTCTGTCAGATATGAATGTCAGCGTCGGCCCAAGCGCACACGAATATGCAAGATTGGAGGACAGCTGTCGCATTGACAGGCCTGAGATCCAAGCTGTTCAGCAGTGCAAAGAAGACCGGATCAAACGAAGACTGGAAAAAAAGAGGCTGAAGACATCGAAGCTGCTGCAGGAAGTCTACTTTATGGAGCCGGAATGATTATGTGTAGGTAAAACAAAAAAAAAAATTCTTCACTTATTTTAGCTCTCAAACTTGTAAACGCGTTTTTCTCAAAACTACTGTTTGGAAGTCGGTGATCACTGCCATTTAAAAACTACTTGACCGATTCATTCCAAACTTGGTACGCATTTGCTTCATATAAAATGCCTCCCCCCAATGTTTAGTTTCTATTTTTTTTTGACATGAAGGGGTTTTCCGCCCACAAAATGGCGGAATTTTTCGTTGAAAATAGAAGTTTTCACTTTAGACCACCGTCAAAAATTTTTAAACGAAGAAGAAAATAAGCGCACAACGTTCGGGGGAGGATTTATTGATGCTTTGACTAAATTTGAATTGGTTTTGATTTCAGATAATTTCCGACCGAGATACAATGATCACTGAAAAAATGTTTTGTTTTCAAGACGTTCCCGGACATGGTCTGTCACCGGCTTATTTTTAAATATTTCCGCATGAAAAAATTACAGAATATTGTCAAAAGTATGCTTAATAATGTACAAAAGGTTTTAGTAAATTTTCCCAATCCATATTTA
This sequence comes from Anastrepha fraterculus, assembly GCA_037575425.1. Lineage (NCBI taxonomy): Eukaryota > Metazoa > Arthropoda > Insecta > Diptera > Tephritidae > Anastrepha > Anastrepha fraterculus. The sequence goes on from JAYXIM010027417.1 coordinate 6,856, forward strand.
AGAAAAAAATTCCCAAAAATAGTGTTTGGTTTTTCAAGAGATCTGAGAGATCAATTAAAACAACAACAAAAAACAACATAAAAAATCCAAGGTCAAAATTGAACATTTTTACTCCACACGTTCCGTGAAAATTGCTTGGCACTGACTTGGACAAATAGTGGTTTTGCACTGTTTTTCTATATCTTCTGTTTAAATTCTGAGGACAGAATCCATATCAACGCTTTTTTTGTTCTGTTTCTGTAATATTTTCTTGTTCATGAGAGCATTGTATAAAACGCTGAATGAGAAACCGCAACATCAGAGGCTATGTTTTAATTGTACCTTGACGGGCAAGATGAGTTTCAAAAAGCAGCGACCACCCCCTGCTTTCCTGGCTAATTTATCTGTCTTTTCATTCATAGTGATTCCTATGTGCCCTGTAACTCGTGGTTTACATACATATGTACCTGCTTGTTCGGACTTGAGACTTTTACCTTATCAAGATATTTTTCCACCAGTTTTATGTAATCTGGAACATTTTAAGTTAATAGTTAACATTTTTTTTATTTCATCATTATTCATTCTCGACATGACGTACAATTTCTTTTTTTTCTATATACATTTTTTTTAATTTATTTTTTTCGATTTTTTAAATTATGCCAAATACTCGATACTTCGTTATATTGCACTACCTAGTAGGTTTATTCAATAATTATTAAAATGTTAAACCATTTTGCATAGCTAAAGTTACCTATAAGTTTCTAAACTCAGAATATTTTTTTTCTAAGAATGTAAAGTATCAAAAACTTACTCGTAAGGAAAAATTGCAAATTCGGAGCTTTAGCAAGCAGTAATTTTTAATTATTAATGCCTGGTTCAAATTTTAGGGTTGGCTTTATTAACTATCAAAAATTTTAGATAAAAACATAAAAATGTCTGAACCTTACACAGACATTTAAAAAAAGTGGACGTAGACGGAAAAAATGCTTAAATAATCTTTAAAGTCTAATATCTCGAAGAAATATAAAATTATATTTGGCAATAATAAAACGCAAACACATTTTTTATGATTTTATGACATTTCGAAATAACCTAACTTTTGTGCAAGTGGGTGAAAAAGCAAGCAGAATTGGAGTGTGAGTGATTCATTTTCAAAAACCGATAACAGAGTAAAACGAAGGTACTTTTTGACAAAAAAAAAAAACATATTCTTATGGAGTCGATATACTCATCCTTCTCTACGGATAATAATTATTTCGCTTTTCAACTGCTTTCTATACTTCACAACTAGTTTCTGTACATGGTTGCGTAAAAAAAGAACCAAAATATAAAACTTTTTATTATTTTTCTTTTAATATGTACCAGTTAAATTAAATAAAGCCCTTTCCACCGTGAAGCAATTTTTTTTTCATGGTTTATTAATTCATGCAGTAAAGGACGATGCCTGCTCTCAGATTATGGCTCGTTTCGTCATTCAAGACCTAAATAATAAATCTTTAAGAATCGTTCCAGGTAACCCTGTAGGCACATCCACATATGAAAAGATGCATAAATACACACGTGCACATGACCACTTCACCCACGTACGTTTGTTCAAGGTGGTCCAAAATTAATCATCCAATTTTTTTCTTGAATAACTTTTTACCAAATAAAAAACATGATTGTGAGTGATGGAAATCTTTACTTTAACCTGTACGCGCTTCTTTGTTTGCCTGTCCAACGCCAAAGATATATAAGTGTGTGTGCATTGGTGGTCAATTTCTGAGCTTTTCTTTGCTCACGAACACATACCTTCACATGCGCCATTGTCCCTTTAACAATTCACCTTGGCATTGGATGAATTATTTCCATACAATGGTCAATTGCGCTTTTTCTCTTTCACTACTTGCGGCCATTTTCCTTCGATAAGTACAAATACTTATTCCGTTTCGATGAATGCTTTGCTTAAGAAAATGTTTTTCTTTAATTTTCCAACTTAACATTACTCACGTTTTGCATATGCAGACATGTGGAAATGCAGAAGCACGCGTGCGGGCGCCTGAATGCAAATACAATAAGTGTCTGTGCATGTGTATGGTATATAAATATGTATTTCGTTAACACACATGCAGATGTATTTCCTTAGCTTTAATGGTCATACGTTGGTTTTTTTTTTTTTTTTTTTGCTGGCTACAAATTCAATCCGCATTCTTTGGTTTCCTGTTGAGTAAAGAAAAAGAAAATATTTTGCTTGCCTGCAAGCGCTCCATGCACTTCTCCTTGGAATGGGGGCATATTCAATGTCTCAAGTAGTGCAGAAAAATTCTGTTTTTAAGTAGATAAAACTTTTGCAGTACTTTGGTGTCTTTTTTGGTAATATCAGACGTCGCACCGAGTTCGATATCGAGACTTTTGTATGTATGTATTCGTAGTTATGCGTGTGCTTCATATTTGTTGCTGTTGTTGTTGTTGCAAACCAATTGAGAATTATTCAATTGCTCAATAAGGCCATGAATTTCTGCAATTCTTCGCCAAACAGCTTTGACTTCTGGAAGCATTGTTGGTCGGACAGCAATGATTATGTCTATATGTATGTGTGTATACATGCAAGTATTTTGTTGGTATATATGTTACATATTTATGCTACGCATAGCTACATGCAACTACATATATTTTCTCAATCGATAGACTAGTAAAGCAGTTCACGGTGAGCATCTGCTTCTCTTTTGGCGTTCATTCATTTTCCCTACCACCACAAGCAGCTTTTCCTAGTCGTCGTCAATTTTAGTTGAGTTTCCCGATAGAAATACATAAAAACTCATGGAACTTATTCTTCAAGTTCAAGATTTCTCTAAATTTCTCCTTTACACACAACCATTCGCTGACATTTCGTACAAATTCTCCTTCCAATAGTGCTTTGCATATTTTTGTTTTTAGTTCTTTTTATTACAATACTTACAGCAAAAGTTTCGCATCGATGGTGAAATTTATTGTGATTATTAAAAAATAGTGCAAACTGAAAACCACTAAGAATTCTCGAAATTCCAACATTGCTTTCATTGATCACGGAGGGAGACTGTTCGCATTGTGGGCGCAGCTCTTCGACAGTCGCCTTCTAATTTCGATTCCCATGAATTCTTGGCTCTTCTTCTACTGTAGTGGCTCACTTCGATTACACTTCTGTGTGCCATTCATTATTGGCTTCATTAGCGCTTTGAAATTTGCCAAGTTTGCGCAAATTTGCATAGCAAAAATTCAAATTCAAAATGTTCAATTGCTTGGCGTCGTGATATCAAATAAGCGCGGCATATATATTCAAACACACAATTTATTTGTGTGTTAAGTATGCACAATTTGCAGCCGAACAGTTTTCATTAAGAAAGTTTGAATAGTTCAATTGCATCCGAATTGTGCAATTGAGATATTTTGTGACAATAAATCGGTTTTTGTGGTTACGAAATCAAGCATTATGAGGAGGAAAAAGTAAATGCTATGAAGAATTGTCTTTAAATAATCTTCCAAAAGTACAATAGGTATATATTGGGTTAGGGAATAAGTTCTTAACGTTTTTACCGAAGACTTTTATTTAAACAAGAAATAATAATTATTTCAATAAGTTACTCAAATATATATTCGCCGTTGCTATTCACAACCTCTTCCTACACCTCAACCAATTTGTTGATGCCGTTCCGCCCAAAATAGCCTGATCTGGTGTGAAAGAAGTTGTAGAGCCAGTTTTTAAGGACCTCTTTGCTATTGAAGGCAACACCCTTCATATGGTTTGACAGGGGCCTCCCATTCGAGCTATTGGAGTGCGGCTTTGACGGTTTGTGCAACACGTGGTCTGGCGTTGTCGTGAAGGAGTATGGTTTGACCATGTCGATCAGGCATTCACGCGGTCGAATAGCATTCACGCGGTGTAACAGTGTAGCTGGGCAATGTATTCCGGCATTTCCCAGTGCACCATGTCCTCCCACTTGCACCAAACATGTATCTTGATCTTCTTTGGATGAAGTTCCAGCTTGATTCTCGGTGTAACCCATCGCTGTCTTTGCTTCATATTGATGTAAAGGCACCATTTCTCATCACCCGTGACGATTCGGTACAAAAGCGCTGTTTATGACCGCGTGTTGCTCGATGGCGAGCGAGATGCTGAGAATCAATTTGAGGGCTACTGTTTAGTTTTTTTATTGAGCTACGGTAAACCCCATTGAATCTTCATCGAATTCAGAAGGCCTTTTGCTGCGAGACGTGTCATCGCCAACCATTTCCGTGCTGGAGACCCGCCTGTGACACCTTCTCCACATACATATGTATATATACTAGGGCTGGTCGATTTAAAAATCGCTCATTGCTCTGTGAAAATCGTGTTCTAGGGATCAAAATAAGAAACTTTTCCGAAGGAACCATACCTCTAAAACGAATTCTGATGTCTTTCAATTTGGGTCGAACGAAAAATCCCACTTTGACCCATTTAGAGTGCTCCAATCGAGTCCAAATGTATGACCGACCCCCACTAACTTTGGACGGCCGATCCACCGATTCCAGTGGCACACCCCCTGGAACTCCCCTGGGGGATTCCCCATACAATCATTCCAAAATATCACAATTTTTGGCCTTTGCATGAAAAAACAAACTAAAAAGTTCGACCCAAATTGGGGGACATCAGAATTCGTTTTAGAAGTATGAAAGTTTCTTATTTTGATCCCTAGAATATGATTTTCACAGAGCAATGGGCGATTTTTTTGCCTCCCCACAAAAGACACTAAAAGTTCGACCCAAATTGGGGGACATCAGAATTCGTTTTAGAGGTATGGTTCCTTCGGCAAAGTTTCTTATTTTGATCCCTAGAATATGATTTTCACAGATCAATGGGCGATTTTTCGACCCGGCCTAGTATATATACATATTTATATATATGTTATTGGCGTGTAAGCCCTTTTGGGGTGTTTGTCTGAGCTCTTTCTCCTATTCGTTGTAGCGCGTCGTGATGTTGTTTTACAAATGGGGGACATACAGTTTCAAGGGCGACTCCGATCGGACAGATCATTTTTATGAGGAGCTTTTTCATGGCAGAAATACACTTAGAGGTTTGCCATTGCCTGCCGAGGAGCGATCACTATTAGAAAAACTTTGTCTTCGTTTTAGTCTTTCACCGAGATTCGAACCTAAGTTCTCTCTGAATTCCGAATGGTGGCCGCGCACCAAACCACTCGGCTACGGCGGCCGCCATATATGTACGTCGCAAATGTCCCGTCTGCTTCGGCAGCTTTTTGACCCTGATGAAATGCTAAGAAGAGCAGGTGTAAGAAATGTTGATTTTTTGCTCATGGGTGTTTCATTTCTAACCATCGATGATATTAACTTCATCGACCTTAATAACCGCGCTGTTAGCTTTGTCTGTATCCAGCTGGAGAAAGAAGAAATGTTAAGTAGTAAAGTCCTCTCTCGATCAACAAAATTATCACTTTATATGTGTCTCATCTTGTCCATCCTATCGTATGGCACAGAAGCGTGGACGATGACAATTTCCGATGAGGCGTGCAGAAAGTACGGTGCACTTTTTAGAATGCTTCCAAATGTGCGTGGGTCGAGAAGTAGCAAATGCAGGCAACTAACTAGCTACATCAGAAGATCCGATAAGACTAGACAATTTAGACTAAAACTTAGTATCATCATAAATTAAAAGTATACTTGGGATAAGATTTTGTCAACCATCAGCGATATGCAACATAGAGTGAGTGAAGCTTCCTTCTACGAGGTGAACGGCAGCTAAACAGACAATACTAGACAAAGAAACAGACTACTGAAGTCGACATGAAATAAGTATGGCGGGAGGCGGCGAACAGGTACATCTGAGGTGGTTTCTTTCTGAAATAAACGAAACGGTGGGAAGATTAAAGTGCATGCAACTTTTGATAAACTGCCTGTGGAGAGTAACTCGCGTAGTACCAAACCACCTACGGACGATTTACTCAACGGTAGTACCGGGAGGGAATCGGTACTCATACGATAGGTGCTTTAGTTCATCTTTCGATCTTCCTCGTAAAAAAGAGCAACAACAAAAAGACCTTAATTAAATTTTCAAATTTGGTTCACCACAGATAAGATCTCTGACTGTCGGGGTCTGCTGGTTTATTAATAAACTGCCTAACTTTTATTCACCCTTGGCGCAATAAATAAGAAAACAATAAGCTTTTGTGAAAAATTTGCATTTCAAGCATTTCACCGGTACCCAGAATATATTTGATATGTATGTTTGTGTGCAAAGGAAAACATAAAAATTATGCAAATTACATTGCAAATCAACTTTCAACTTAATAAGACAAGCCAAACGGAACAACAATGAAATATTTGTGTAGATGCAGCGTACATGTATGCGTGTATGTGCGTGTATGTATGTGTATGTTAAGAGAGTTAATGAAATTGAATGCGCGCTGATGGAGTGCTATAAATTACTGTAGATGTGCGTTTGTGTGCATGCAGGATTGTGTATATTTGTATGTGAAAAAGCAACGCAATAAAAATTTACTACAAAACAGAACAGCAGCGAGAACAAGCAGCAATAAAAAATGTGTGGGTGCAAAAGGAAAAAAAGAAAATAATGACAATAACAAGAACGACGAGCTCTAAGGTAAAAAAGATTTTGAAAGCAGTTGCAAGAGACGAAAGCGAAGAAATATGTGGCAACAGTTAGAAGGAGAAGTGTTGGTAACATGTTGCCACTTTGTGCATTTGTGCGGGTAGCCCATACATGTGTGTGTGCGTGTGTATTTGTGTGTCTGTTTATTGTAACCGAGCGAATTGTTTGCATAAACGATTTAATCGAATTCCAATGCAAATTCAGTTAAATTTCATTTCCGTTGCTGATGCCACTATACGATGCGGTAGCCCAAGCCAACTAACTGCCAGCCAAGGCGAATTGCCGGAGATGCTAATATATCTGTAGAAAGTCGGGCAAATGTTCACACACATATACTATATTCATTTATGGATGGGTACAGGCGTGTGGAGTTTCCGGCGGAAATCAACATAAGACAAGGGCAAAAACTGACAGAGAGACAGACAGACAGACACATGCAAGTAAGTAGGCAGGAATGTATGTAGTTAGAGAGGCACGCGACCGGCTGAGAGCAAAAACGATAAACAGCAGTTGGTTGATAGAAGGCGTAGACGGCAGTGAAATTAACTGTTTGTGGGGAAAGGAGCAGACAATAAAACTGAGATCAGAGGCACTGCCATAAGCGATGAAGAAACTGAGTTTTGTGTAGAAGTACACACATTTACATGCATTGCGGTGAAAACTGAACTACTCAGCAAATATTCTAGTTCATGAATTGATAGTTGATGAATGAAATAGTTCGAAAGCACCTAGAAATGTACTAGTTGCAAAATAACTAATTACTGGCGCATGCAAAACCAAAATTTTTCTTATAAAACACTGCAGTGAAAATACAACTAGCCAACAAGTATTCCGGTTCATGAAGCGATATTTAATGGAAAAAGTCATACTAGTTCCGAAGTGACTAGAATTGTTCTAGTTACAAAATTACAATTGAAAGTGAGATCCAAATACTCAGCAAACATCCTAGAACACGAACTAGTATTTGATGGAAGAAGTCGCACTAGTTAGAAAGATACTAGATTTTTATTTTTTGTAAAACGATTTGTACTTTTTCCAAAACGATAAGTGATGCAAACTAAATGTTTTTCTAGCAAAATACTGCATTAAAAAAAAAAACTATTCAGCAAATATTTGAGTCAATTAACTGGTACCTGATGGGGGAATTCACACTAGTTTTGAAAGCGACTAGAACGGTACTAGTTGCAAAATGACTACAACCAATATGACAACTAACTAAAAAATATTCTGGTTAAAAAAGTGGCATTTGATGGAAAAAGTCATACTAGTTCCGAAAGGACTAGAACCGTACTAGTTACAAAATTACCAATTACATTTTTTTTATATAGCACTGCAGTCAAAAGTCAAACCACTCCGCTACCATCTAGTTCGCGAAGTGGTGCTTGATGGAATCAGTCATACTAGTTCGAGAGGCACTTAAATCGTAGGTTGCACAATTAACTATTTGAGGAGGATGCAAACAAACAGTTTCTAATGCTATGCATGAAATATTACTTAGACGAATATATTTGTATGTAAATATTAAAGGTGTCAGTATGTAAATGTTAAAGTCTAAAAATAAAACTTATCATTCACGTGCAATCACTCGAAAGTCAAATTATAAGGTGAAAGCGAATATGTAAAAGACAAAATATATCTGAATAATAACATTCGAATTAAATTTTATGAAATATATATGTATGGGTAATTCCACCAGAAAGTCTATTGCAAGGAAAATATTAAAGATTTATAAGACTATATTGTTTTCGTGTATTTCCATATCAAAACAATCAAGTTTAATATAAATAAATTTAACGTATAAGTATATATCTATTCATCGATTACTCAACCCATTTCGAACTATTCCTGATACTATTTTTATTTAAATTTATTTTTGCTTATTATGTTTAATACTACCGAATGTATTTAATATGAATATTTTGATTAAATTTGTTGTTGTTATGTGAAAATAAGTATTCTAAGTACTTCAGTTAATTCAAAAACATTTTTACTAAGTTTAAGTATATATGGCTTCTAAAAAGGGCAACAAGAACAACATAAATATCATGATGGAAAAAATGTTGTCAGGTTATAAAAATCTAATTTAAAAATAGTATAATTAGTTATAATAAATGGGCGACCGCCCTAGCCTATAAAATATTACACTAATTAAAAAACAAAAAAAGAGCACACTAGCTGCTTGGGCCTTTTTCTTAATTGTTAATTAATTGTTGGTGTTTCACCGAGACTTGAACCTACGTTGTCTCTGTGAATTCCGAATAGTAGTCACGCACC
>JAYXIM010027418.1:0-33721 GCA_037575425.1 Anastrepha fraterculus
AAGAAGCTGATATCTAGTTTTTGGTACACCGTCATGATAAAAATGCCTATATAATGCAAAAATTGTAATATGAGCGAAGACGAACTACTTCAGCTGCGAAGCAAACTGATAGTAAGCCAGTTCAGATCTAGGAGATTTAACTCCAAGTAACCAGCTGAGTTGGTTGGGTTGCCTAAATAGTATCCACTCTAACGGTGTACGGTCGTAATGAGGTAGCAGGAAGTGAGCGCAGTTGCATACCTTATGTGTGTCTGTATGTCTACTCGCACAAGTATCATTTCTATTTATTTGAGATGTTTTAATTTTGTTTATGTAGCTGCAATAACAAAAAATACACACACACATACACAAATCTAATAAAATTTACACAATTTCCGAAATTAAAAAAAAATTTCACTTGCTCCATAACTCTTCTTGCCTGTCCCGCTGTGCTGCAGAATTGGAAGTGAACATTTTTTTGCACCAAAGCAGCTAGAAATTTCGCAGAGTACTCAACTTTCAAACAGACAGCCCAAGTGTCTTCGAAGTATTTGCCTTTCCGATGGTTTTTTCCATTTCTCTTTTGCAAAGGTTTGGCATAATTTACAGACGCTAAGCGGCATGTGGCAAATTTTCACAGCAAAGGGTTTGAGTGGGAAATGGAGCGTTCAATTAATGAGTTCAACAATGTCGGTGAGCTATGTAAATGTTGTGCTGCTCACAGTCAGCCGCACTTTGAAGTAAATATTTTTTGTGAATTTTCATAACTTTATTTATAATTGTATGCCTGTTTTACGTGTGGGTGTGTACTTCATTATTTATATCTGCAGGCCATCTTGCAATGCGGCATTTAACTTCTTAAGCCACTAGGGAGCGCAAACAAAATATAATTTGATATTTTTTGTTGTGTTTTCAAATGTCAAAAGTCTTCGAAAGTGGTAATAAAGAGGTTTCCAAAAAACCAATAAAACAACACACTGAAAAAGTAAAAAATCCTTTAAATGAACACAACAAGTGCCAAAGTGAAAAAGAGTGATAAAAAAGGTTGCAAAGTTTATGAATTTATTTTAATGAAATCTTAGCGTACAGCCCGCAGGGCTTAACAAAGCACAAAGGTTATGCCATAACGCTCGATTTGAAATATGGCTGCCTCCGCATTTTACGAAGTGCTAAGTGTGAGTCAATGAATTTTTAATGCAGGGAAGTTGAGCAAAAGGCGCGCTAGAGAATATAAATACTTCATGCAGGGTGAAATTAATTTTATTTATAAATGTGAACAATTTTTTAATTGTTTTGTTTTTCCGAATGCGTTGAAGCTTTTCCAAGTTGTTTCGTGTACGTCTGACTAACGAGTTTTCCTGGACCAACTAGAAGTCGCGCTGATTAATATATTCATTGAAGTCGCACTATAATTATGTCTATCTATCGAAAAATAAATATTTTTGAAAATATAGATCCGCTAGAATGCGTTGTAGTAGAGATATATCGAGATTGGTTCCGATTGGGCCAGATTCGAAATGTGCAATAATGACCTAAGAACTCTTTTAGCAGAAATTACTACAGTAGTGACACCATTAGAGGAAACCTTCCGATGTGGCGTCTCTTGGAGTGCTTGAGAGAAAAATATTTCGGCGGGTTTTCGAGTCTTTGCTCGTTGGCGACGGCGAGTATCGCGGGCGATGGAACAATGAGTTTTACGGTCACAAAAGCATCGAATAATGATCTAGCGGCTTCGATATTTAGGTAATGTCTTAGGAACGTATACAAACGCTCCGGTTCATAAAGAATTTTATACTCTACCAGCTGGTGGTAGCAGAAGAAAAGAAAGGCGATAGAAAATCACACATTTCGCTTTGGAAAAGTCAGGTGAAGAAGGAATTGGTTTCCCTTGGTGTGAGTAGTTATGATAATTGCATTGCCTTTGAGCTATTAATTTATGTAGAAAATTTTACATGAAAAACCTTTACACAAAATGTGTTAAATGAGACGAGTTGCATTAGGCTTAGGACAGACAAAATTGGTTTACATAAATAGAAAAAAACCCGATATCGTTTTGAAGTACGCAAAAGAAATTTTTCAAAAGGCTTATGAAACGGTAAGGGTGGATACATTATTACCCAAACTCATTCTTCGCAGGAACTTTTAAGTTCTTATTATTTTTTTCCTGGAGAAATAATTCTATCACTTTCAAACCTGGATCTCAGATATGGTTCACTGGATCGAAATTAGAAGATGGTAGAACAGTGCGGGAATTCATGGCCCTAAATTCAAGAAATTGATTCCAATGGGTTCTTTATCAACAATCGTCCAGGCAGAAATATATATCGTCGACATATGTGTAAGGGAATGCCTCCGTAGGACAATGAGAGGTGCGCACTTTTATATTCTTTCAGATAGTCAGGTGGCTTTGAAAGCCTTGAAAGCAAAAATAGTGTATGATTGCCTGAACCACATTTCTCCGAAAGTAGGAGGAGCAGAAATTCGTTTCACACTGGTGAAGTTCTATCTGTCAGCGACAAGCCAAACAGTTTCTAACATCAGGCAGACTAATTTCTGACAATCTACTTTCGCTCAGCAAAGTCGACTTAATACTTTTAACTGGTTATTTTACCGATTACTGCCTTGAGACCACCATCTGCAAATTCTGTGAAATGGACATTGAAAATTATGAACACATTCCTTGTAAATGTTCTGAGCTAGGTAGGAAACGGCCGGGCATCCATACAAATTATGGAACAATAACCCCGAAATGTGCTAACATTTTTTAAAAGTCTGAAAATATAGGGTACCTCAGCGGGCTTTACGCAATATATTTGGTCACAGTGCGTAAGAGCCTAATAATAACAAAATGCAGAACTCAACTCAATCGACTTAGTCTCTAGGCTGGACTCACCTAGCCGTTTACGGGACGTGGTATACGTAAAATACTTTCTGCCATCGATTTCAAAGATATTTGAAAAGAAAAACTAAAGCCATTAAATAATTTGTCGAGGATTTTTGTATGGCATATTCTGCTAGTTTTATTCTGAGCAAATATCCCAATAAATCACTTTCAATTGTTCCAGTTCAAGTTGGAGCTCGGCCAAACTTTGTTCATAGAAGCTTTGCACAAGTGTTCTTGCTGCTTGAAATGAGCTGCAGAGGAACGTTTTTTAAAGCCCAGAGAATACCATAGCCCATATAATTGTTTCCACTATAGTTTTTTTTCATATCCTCTGAACTCAATTTTTTTGATACTACCTTTCTTAGGCATTTTTGCACACTATACCGCTATACTATTCAGGAGTGCATAGGTTCGAATTTCTGTGTATGAAACAAAAAACAGTTGTTTCTAATAACCGGCTCCTCTTAAAAAACCATTTGCCGTTCGCTTAGAACTGTGTAGGCGCCAATTATTTATTTATTTATGTTTTATCTTATACTGGTTAACCAAATTTACAATTTCATTAGAATCCTCAGCTGAGCTTTTGTTCATAATTAGAGCAGCCAGCCATTTTAGGGCCTACACGAAACCAAACCAATTCCTTTTCCTTTCATCTGTGAGAGCTTCTCAACTTTGCCTGCCCCTAAGAAAATTTTCCGTTTTAAATTTTTGTAGAATATTTTAACTCTCTCACTGCTATTTTAATGAAATTTAAGATCCTTAAAACAATTTGAGCAACTGAGCAAAAATTTCCGATTTCGTTTGTCAGGACTTTTAGTTTTCGAATGACTTTCGCTCCTAATTCTGAAGCAAGCTCTTCTTGCGTTTGATACGGATCCTCATTGAGCAATGCGCCCAATTCAGCGTCTTCGAAGGTTTTTGGCCTTCCCTCACGCGAACGGTCGTCAACATTAAAATCACCATCTTTGAAGCGACGGAACCAATCTCGGCACGTAGTCTCACTTAAAGCAGCATCTAAATAAACTTTTTGTAGCTCTCGATACGCTTCTGCCGCCGTTTTTTTCGAATGAAAGAGGAAAATCAAGACTTTCCGCAAGTGACGATTATTCGGCACAAAATCAGAAATTTTCATAAAACCAAATTTGCCAACATAATCGAGAGCTCTAATTTGAATAGCGTGTTTAAATAGAAAATCAAAAATTTAGCCCACTGTAAAAAAATCATATCAGGTGAAACTAAATCTTTTTATTTCCTTGGAGCTACCACAGATGAATACTAGGATATGGAATTATTTGGGTTGAGGCCCTAATCAACAAGTATTACTTGTGCTACAACAAGCGGGAGGCTCCAGGTTTTACTTATGGCATTTCCTGCAGCCATCCAAGGCTCTTCATTATTTCAACCTTACGATTGTTTTTTGTCAACAATCAGTAGCAGGCACTACACCTTGTTAGGGAATGCTAGTAGAGTACTCCCGAGTAGCACTGGGGAGCTAGTGCTGTAGGTAACACGACACTACAGCGTGCAAGGAAATGCGAATAGAAATGTATTGACTTCTCATTAAAGGCAGAACTAGGGAAGAAGTGGTGATAGAGTCCGTTCTTTATAATTTTTACTAAATCGGCTCAACTCTATTATTACACAAAGGAATCTTATCCCCACGCAACAGTTTGGATCCAGAAAACATCATTCCGCCTCGAGCAGGTTAACTCTGTGTATAATTTCGCTATAGAAGCAATATAGGCAATATTATGTGTCTTCTTAGTTAAATCACAATCATTTGACCAGATGTGGCACTAGAGGCTGATATATAAACTAAAAATTAATCTTCGTCATAATAATTTATCCTGCTAAAATTTTACTTCCCAAGCACACATTTTTGAATTAAAATAAGTGAAGAAGTTACTAATGTCTATGAAATCATTCCAGGTGTGCTGCAGGGAAATATCCTGGGACCAATTCTTTAGGCGCTTTTCACTGCTGAAATAGTCATGTTTCTACTGCTCCTAACCAACTTTAGCAAAACCTTGACAGCCTTAGCATATGGCTGAATAAATGAATAAAATATAAAAACCAGTGAAGCAAAATCAGCGCAAATAACTTTGACGCTAGGATACATAACAACTGCGAGTTACCCCAAACGGACCACGCTAAATGCATAGACATTCATTTTGATCGACGTCTTATATGGTGATAGCGTTATATATTTTCAAAGCGGAAGCAGCTTGGAATAAAGCTCTATTCCCTTTATTGGCTTCTTGTCTGAAAATCAGAGCTTTCGCTGAATAATAAGCCGCTCCTATGTAAAACAATATTGAACTCAATATGGTCATACGGAGTGAAAATCTGGGTCTCAGCTTCAAAATCAAATCTTGACATCATACAGAGGCTCCAATCAAAGATGTTGCTCTAATGTGTCGACGCTTCATGATTTGCCTGCAATGATATAATTCATCGCGATCTTGGACCGTTAGCGGTACATAAAGATATTGGAAACATCAGCATAAGATTACAACCGGTTTCCTAACCATCAAAATCCTCGGGCGTCAAACCTATCACACCAAACCAACGTTACACGCAGACTGAAAACTTGTATGCCTACTGATCTGCCATAAGGATTTAAAATGTAGACTCTAAGTAATGGACCCTACTGGGAGTTATTCTTCACAACAAAACAAACATTCTAACATATTCATTTATTTATTTATTTTTATCATCAGTGAATGCAAAAGTTTTCTAATGCACTAAAAATAACTATTAGGTTGGAGAAAAAGTTCGTACCGTTTTTACCGAAGACCTTTATTCAAACAAAAAACAATGATCGCAGTTCATTCTTTTCGCCAACTCACGACGAGTTTGGCGATTGGTCCCCTTCAAAAGTGATTTGAGACGTTCTTCATCGAGTTCATAAGGCCTTCCGCTGCGGGAGGTGTCCTCGACGTCAAAGTCGCTATTTTTCAACTTTGCAAACCATTTTAGTGCTGTAGACTCGGCTTGACACCTTCTCCTTACACGTTGCAAATATCCCGGGCTACTTCGGCAGCTTTTTGACCTCTATCAAATGCAAAGAAGAGCAGGTGTCGAAAATGTTGATTTTTGCCCCCTGGGTATTCCATTTCTAAGCCTCAAAACTAATAAAAAATTAAGTAACTCACAAAAAAAAATTAAAATAGTTTTGTAGATCAGAAAAATTTCTATCGAATGAATACTTATCGTTTGCCAAACAGCAAACAAATCGTTGTAAAATAAAAGAAAATATAAAAACGCTTTTCTCCAAAAGTTTCTTTTAAAGTAATTTAAGACACTTCAGACCTTCGCTTATATCTGCACCTCCCCACTTGCTGATAATTGACAAATAACAAGACGCTAAATATTAAAGTTTCTACTCTTTTTACCTTTTATCTTCAAACGAAGTATTTTTCTTTGCTTAACCTTTGCTTTAAAATATCACTAGGAAAATCAACTGTTGATAAAATCGGCATTCTTAAGTCTTCGCATGGAAAATGATACATGGAAACATATCCCATCTTAAGGGATTACGAGGAAGAAAATTCTCTGAATAGAAAGGCATTTTCCAATACACACAGCATATCATACACAACTCTACTTAGTTACAAATACAAAGATATCCACTCAAAATGTGTAGGAAAATCACTCCGTCAATGCGTTGTCACCAAAGTTCAAAGTAGATAAAAGTTCAAGTGCCTATAAATCCGTGGTTTTTCATTTGTCATTTTTCACACACAAATGTGTTTTTCCTGCTTTCGCTATTTTTCTTTGTCATTCGACAGGGGTTATGCACATAAATAAACAAGGGAGTAACGTTTCACTTGCAAAAGTAAAAAATATGAAATGCAGGTAATACTATAGGGAAATGCGCGGATGGCGTAAAAATATGCTATGTGCCTGCAGGTCTGAACCTGTGTACTCGTACAGTGTGAATTAAGTGCTTACCACAAAATTGAAGAAGTGTGAATTCTGCACTTTAAGTGCAAATAAGCAAACTTTGGCGGGCATTGAATTTCTCGTATGTAAAGAATATTATACTTATATAATTCGAAAGATATTCTGACGCTGAAGGGCAGAATTTAATCAAATTTATTATTTAAATTTAACCCGCATCAGTCCCTGGGAAAAAATGAAAATTTAACTCAATAACAAAATATTAAATTTATGTAATAAAAAATAGAAAAAAGTAAGTTTTTATATTTAAAGAAAATAAATCAAAATACAAAACACAAAATTTATTATTTGTTATAAGATTTTTGTTCGAAACTCATTTTTGTACCGATGACTCAAACATATTGACACTTAAGTCACAATAACTTCGCTTCCACTGAACCGAATGTCACCAAACATTTACTGGAAGTCAGCTATGGATGTAACATCCAACGCACTAACTAATTAAAACGATGGCGCCATGAAAAACATATATTTGTTTTACTTATAAATTCGCACTAAACAATTACTAGGGAGATCTTGGGGCTCAGCCCTAGTATGGCCCTCTGGATATACACCCAAATGGTTAGACCAGTCATACTGTATGGGGCATTAGTATGGTGCAGCAAATCTATCCAACAAACAGCGATAACCAAACTGGGAAAAGTACAAAGGCTTGCTTGCCTATGCATCACAGGGGCTATGAGAACTACCCCAATAGCTGGCATGGAAGCGTTCCTTAATCTCCCACCACTTCATATATAGCAATCCAAGAGGAGTCTCAGCCTCATGCTACACATGAAAGAAAATTTCAAATTAGGCAACCTCACCGCTCACCTAAGTATCGTAAATAAAATCAAAAACACCATAAGCATGGCTCAAGTCTCAGACCACATTGACCCAACCCTCTGTTTCACAAAAGGATACACAGTTACCTTTTTTGAGAGGATCGAGTGGAAAACAAACCCAAAATGGATGAATGATGATTCACAAAAATGGTACACTGATGGATCAAAAACACTCTATGGTGTAGGAGCAGGAGTAGTGGGGCCCAGAATTCACAAATCATTCACTCTCACCAGGGACACCACCATCTTCCAAGCGGAACTATACGCAATAATGGAAGCAGCAAACATCATGCAACGTAGAAACCACAAGAGAGTCAAGATCAAAATACTCTCGGACAGCCAATCAGTTCTAACAGCTTTAGATAGCTATACCTACAACTCAAAAACTCTCTTAGAATGCCACAAGGCACTTAATAACCTGGCACCCAAAAACAATGTCTCATTAATTTGGGTACCAGGACATGAGGGATATGACGGCAACGAAAAGGCAGACTTTCAAGCCAAAAAAGGGGCAGATGTGAACTTCATCGGACCTAGTCCCATGTTCGGATTCAACAAAAGCAGCCTAAGACAAAAAGTAAAATACTGGGCCAAAACTCTATTAAATCAGCATTGGAACAACGTAGAGGGTCTTAGACACTCCAAAATTTTTCTAAGTTTCAACGCTAAAAGAGCTAACATGGCCCTCACGTTAAACAAAAAGAGCATTCGCACTCTCACAGGCGCCCTCACGGGTCACTTCACCTGCAACAAACACTTACATAAATTAGGCATAACTAACACCAGCACCTGCAGATTTTGCTGCGAAGATGAGGAGTCTATAGAACATCTCATTATCGAATGTCCGGGGTTGACGCATAGAAGGAAAAGGTTTTTAAACAAGTTCATGCTTACAGATGAAGACCTTCAATCACTCCCTCAGAAGGAGCTGGTACAATTCATAAGCATACTTAACAGTCAATAGACAGCATAGGGTGCACAATAGATCAATATGGTCGCAGTGCTAACGGGCCATACCTTAACCCTTTACTACCATTAAGCAGTATAAATTTACCTGTTATTAAATGTGACCCGTGGCAAGGATCAATTAATAAAAATCATCGATACAATGTTAATTTAGTACTGACAATTAAAACTGACTGTTTGAAAAAATTAGCATGCAATATTTTTCACTAAGTGTTTCCTTAATTATTACAAACAAATGTTTGTGTGGTCAAACTATATCGTAAATCATTTTAAAAACTAATAGAAGGTGGTGCGAAATTAATCACCTTGTCAGAAGATGTACAATTTTTGCAAATGGCGTCGTACTTTTTTTTTGTGGTGGGTGAGGAGGGTTTAAAATGCCTTCGCACTTACAGCGACCGTCATCAACTGCGTAGAATGGTGTAGCCACTAAAACAATCCCTCCTCCTCTTCTGGGGAGACTCCCTTCCAGGAACTACCTTGCATTGCCCAGAACGGTGTCCATTAAATGGACCAATAGTATTCACCCACGTCTGGGTCCACCAGCTTCATGCTAAGGCTCGTTTTCTAATGTCTCAGTGCCGTCATACCAGTGGTATATGTGGCATGCTCTAAGGTTCCTCTCACATGGGCCTATGGATGCTATACGCTATCGAGGTTTCGTTTGCATCTGCGTCTTGTTGCGGTAATATTATACCGTCTAATGCCGTCGTGAGCACGTGACTCTACCGTCTGTTATTTGTCGCCAGTTCGTAGACAGTCCACCTCTTATCGAGGGCTGATTTGTTTTTCCCTGCGTTTTGCGCTGCCACTCCGCGCGTTGCAGGTGCAGCATTCTCCTCTTTGCAAAACTTTTAACTGCGTTCCAACAGCCATGTGATGCACACATGTTATTGATTAAGCTGTCTGGGCTCAGCTGTTCGCCCAAGACTAACTCAAGCGTTCGGCGTTCTTCGTTGAAGCGATTGCAGTAGAAGAACACATTCGCCGCGCTTTCTATTGCATTGTTGCAGCTTGGACAGAACGAAGTGTCCTCAATGTGAGAATGATGGAGGTATTCCAAGAAACATCCGTGACCGCTCAATATTTGGGTTAAATAGTAGTCTATGTCACCGTGCCTTCTGGTTAGCCATTGGCTAATTTTGGGGATAAGTCTATAGGTCCAACTTTCGTTAACAGACGAGTCCCATCTGCTTTGCCATTTTTCTCAGGAATGCAGACGTTCTGCAGCTTTCGCTTCAGTTGTCGGCTTTACTGCTTGTCTGTCATAAAGTTGTCCCATTTCCTGCACAAGTATATCTATTGCGAGCTTTCCAGCGATGACGCGAACCGCTAGGTCTGATAAGGTCCTGTATGCGCACGCGACTCTTTTTGCATTTCGCCGGTGCACTTCAGCTACTGGTCTAACATTCGATGGCTTAGCTCCTGCCCATATAGGAGCAGCATATAAACTGATTGAATCCACCACACTTGTCAGGAGGTGCCTTCTGGCGCCTTGCGGTCCGCCTATGTTTGGAAGAAATCTTTAAAGAACACCGTTGACTGCCGCTACTTTGGAACCCACAGTTGCTAAATGTTGCTTAAAGCAGACTCGTGCATCAATCATTACGCCTAAATACTTTATTGATTCTTGCGACAGTATTTCATGGCCACCTATCCGCAAGTTCATGCACTTTTTTTCTTCGCGCAGTTACGAGGACCGCTTTTGTTTTTTGTACGGCCAACTTCAGCCCCGCTGAAGAAAGCCATAGTTGGACCCTAGCTTGCTGCTGAATCATTACACTTCTCATGCAGATGGTCTAGCTTCTTGTCCGTGACCACGAGAGCGATGTCATCGGCATAGCCTACCAGTGTTGCTTTATACGGCAATTTTAACCTAAGTACTCCGTCGTACATGGCATTCCACAGTGAGGGTCCAAGGACTGATCTCTTGTACAATGTTCGGAAATTGATCGCTTTCGGTCAAGCGAGGCAAGTCCTCGTTCTGTCAAGTCTGACTTGTTGGTGCTTTGGTATAAGATCTTGCGCCTTTTGGGTCTTGTAAGGCTTGACTTTGATATCATTTTTGAGTATGCGGCGGGTGCTACAGTCAAATATTTTTAGTTCTTTCGCCATTTAATTGGCACTTGTAACGAGAAATGGTGCGATAAAAAAAAAACTTATTTGCCTTAAGGAGCTCGACCTCACGAGCAGTCGCTGGTTGTGATTTTTTAGCCAAATAAAATGCAATCACACTATTACGTTTGAAATCCATTACTGGTTTTCTTTTTCTGCGTTTACTCTCTGGACTGTCATTTAGCCAACTAACAGACAGCTGATGCCCTTATACTTCGAGTACCGGACCCTGTATATGCCATATTTTACTTTTTAAGCTTTCAACGGCTCATATGAAAAGATCTTCCACATTTTTTTGTGGGTATGACTTGTAGGTGAGATATGATAAGTAAAATCTTTGTGTTAAAAATCTTGATTTTTCATAGCTTTTGAATAAAATGCAAAAAATAAACCTCTTCCACGTACCACATTTGCCCTACCACCACCAGCTGTTTGAAATTTTTTTCCTCCGCCACAGAGTGTCGATTGTCAACTCATGCATGCCTGACACCATATTAACCCATCAGCGCTGACAGTCACTGTTGCAATGCTTTAAAGGCTGTTTCGCACTTCACGCAAATGTCTTTTATGCTTGCCACATTCTCCATATCCCTCCGTTTCTTTTCGTTGTATGAATTAGTTGTTTTTTCTTTATGCAATCTGGCATAAAACGCCTTTAAATTGACAACGGCGGACGAGTAAAAAACAACAAAGTGCAAGGAAAAGTGAAAAGCTCATGACAACACAACAACAAAGACTCAAAAAAAGAGCGCACACACGAAAATACATACGCAGTGTTGCATGTGTAAGGGCGAAAATGCAAAGAAGTAAGAGGAATAGCAGTGAGAGAGAAAAATGAAACTAAGCCGCCATCAACAATATTGCCATCTTTTGCTACATATACCATAACTACCACATCCACCAGTACGGCCACCACCGTTCAGTAGGCGTAAATGCGGCTGTCATCATTTAGCCATCACGCAGCAACAGCAGCAGCAACGAATGTTAACAGACGTCAAATTGTAGGTGGTAAAAAATATGGCAAAAAGTTTCCAACAGCCAAACGAAGAGATGGCGGCGGAAGTGTTTTAATGTTGAAAAAGTACGAGTTTATCCATCTGATGACAATGATGGCCGTTGCTCTCATCATTATTCGCTTGGTAGTTGCACCGACTTTCGAGTCGTCAACGGCGCGTCGCGGATTTACGGCAACGTCATCGTTGTCGCCTCAGCTGACATTGGCCGTGGCAATAGTATGTCATTACCATAAAGCCTGCGCTGATGTGCCTTTGTGGTGGTTCCTATTGCTCTTTTGTTGTTGTTTAAGCTGGTAATGTGTTTGTGCTTGGATGACTTACGCTATTCACTTAAAGTCGCCACAACAGCAAACATGGCCCGAAGTATAGGGTGATGCAAGTAAAAGCAGCATCTTAAGAATTGAATTAAATTTAAAAAATTCTATTTTTTTGTGTTTTCTATTAGGTGAAGTTAAATGTGGCTATGTACTTTAAGAGAGCCACATCTTAAGATTCATCATCGCATACATAGGTCTATTTAAAGGTGAAAAATTAAGAATTAAATTACCGTATTTAACAGTTTTGTATTTGGTGAAACTTTTTGTATGTATGTATATTACAGCGTTTCAAAATATAGGTAAAAAAAAAAAAAAAAATTCAATACATTCATGTTACTACTACGATTTAGATGAAAAGTCCGAACAAGCGCCCAGAAGAATCCCAGCAAAACCTGTGTGACCGAAACTCTAACACAATTACACATTTTTGTATGTTACAAACACATATGGGCACTCGTATTTGTTTGAAAGTCGACTTTTTTTTGGTTCTACGTCACCTTTAGAAAATGTGTAAGCACTAAGCAAACTTTATTCATATATTTTTTCTCATTTTTGCATAAGAAGAAATAAACAATCGCCGTAGCCGAATGAGTTGGTGCGTGACTACCATTCAGAATTCACAGAGAGAACGTTGGTTCGAATCTCGGTGAAAACACCAAAATTAAGAAAAAAAATTTTCTAATAGCGGTCGCCCCTCGGCAGACAATGGCAAACCTCCGAGAGTATTTCTATCATGAAAAAGCTGCTCATAAACATATCTGCCGTTCGGAGTCGACTTGAAACTGTAGGTCCCTCCATTTGTGGATCAACATCAAGACGCACATCACAAATACCATTAAACTAAAACAAAATTAAAAAAACATGTAAAAAAAATTTTTTTTTGTAATTCGAACCCAGGATTTTGAATTGGAAACCCGCATTGCTAGCCGCTCGGCTATCGCGCTATGCTGTCGGTGGTGCGCTAAAAGTTGTTTTGTTTGTCGCTACGTTTATAAACGTCTAAAAACCATGAGTGTGGTAAGGACAGATATGTGTAACTGCCACTGAAACGAATCCATATGTATGAAGGTGATAGAAAAACACATGTACACAAAATTCTTCGCACGATTTTCCCAAAGCTCTTAACAAAATGATTGTAATGAGCAATGTTCGGTGACCGTTTAACGGTCACGCGTGGCGGTAACGTCACTAGGTTACGTGACCGAGATTCATCTTCCTGGGATGTGTCTCGTTTAGAATAAGACAAATAGGAGACACCCTTTCCGGGACTACTTTCTATACTATTCGGGAGGACCCAGAATGGCATTCATAAGGGACCAATTTTATTCACCCACGTCTGGGTCCACGATTTTTGTAGCCAGCTTTCATACTATGGGCTCGCCTTTTTGTGTCTCTATCTGTGCGGTTTCGCTTTTTTGCACTGTATCGAGGCCTATCTCTTTTTTCTGTAGTACGTTCACGATGTATTTTTTTACCGCGTTTTCGCCCCCCAGGGTATCTCTTTCCGCGTGCCATCTGTCTCAACTAAAAATCGTGGGCTCAGCGTCATCGTTAGACGTTCGCAGTATATGCATTTGGGATCGCTTATCTTGCCCAGGTGGTATAGGTACCTCCGGCAGTGTTGGTGGCCCCAGAGGAACTGAGATAAGAAGTAATTCTCTTCGCCGAAGATCCTTTGGACCCATTTGCCTATTGATGGAATAAGTTTCGTTGTCCATCTACCACTCGCTTCAGTGTCCTATCGGCCTTGCCACCGCATCATGATTTGGGATCTCCGTTCTGCGACGCCAGTGATGACGTGTTTCTTCTTAGAGTCCCACTTATCCATTCATTCCCGGGCCATGAGGTCGACGAGTATCTCCAACTGATCACAAAGACTGCAGCGCCAGAGACGGTGCGGTGGGCTGAGACAACTCTGAGTGCCGCTGTTTGTTCCGCAGCTTCCAGTGCTTTGCGCTTGTCTTTGTAATTTAGCACAATCCCCCATATTTCGCTGCCGTACACAAGAATTGAGTTCGTGACCGCCATAATTAGCCTTCTTTTGCTCTGTATTAGCTCACCGATGTTTGCCATTATTCTACTTAGCATTCCCGTGACCCTTTTTGCTTTGGTAGCCGCATGTGGTATCTGGGTCCAAAGTCTGTAGTTATGTTGAATACCTAGGTATTTCACTACTTTTTGGGTCACTAAGGACGTGTCGCATGCTGATCTAGAGATTCCTGTGACCTCGTGCCATAAGGATGAATTCTGTCTTATGCTTGGCGAGTTCCAGGCCGTGGCCCTTAAGCCATATTTGCGTCCTTGTCATAACTTGGTGCAGCTTCCTCCTAGCGTCCTCAGTGTACCGGGTTGGTGTAATCGCCGCGTATCCCACTAGATTTGTACCTTCCGACATTATGCTCAACATCTCGTCGTAGCATAGATTCCAGGGATCGGGGCCAAGAATAGATTCTTGAGCTGCGCCAGATCGTAGCCATCTGGAAAAACTTGATACTTCTGTCTTTAGTGTAATTAAAAAAGAAATTGATTGTTCATTCCTATTACTTAACATTCAATTTCATATCCCTACAAGGCCTCTACACAACACTTACCCGTTTCATCTTTCATCAAATTGCAAATTATGCGCGCAGCCCGCAATAGGAGCAGCCAGCGCACTAAGAGATTTCAATGAGATCTCCAGTTCTATTCCGTTTGAATTTTCGGTGCAAGAAAATAATTTTATGAATTTCTGAACCATTTTTTAAATTTATTTATTCAACTGTTTGTAGTATTTTAAGGTCTTATTAGGTCTAAGTGGTTTCTATTATCACGTTTTAAGCTTCAAATAAACGAAATAAAAAATATCTGATTTGCACAGTGCTGAGATCTTACAACTCTATATTGCTTGAGTTGCCAAATGAATTGAATATAGTTTATAATTTTCTTTAAAAAAAAGTTGGGGAAGGTTAAACAAATGGACAAATCTAGCCAGTTGATAATAACATTTCAGAATGAATTCACAATATAATATAAACGTAAACAATTAGTATTAAATCGGAAGTCAAAGAAATGAATGTTTTTAATTACATTGGTAGAGCACATCTTCTTTAAGAAGAAAAACATGAAATATCCTTCAGAAAGAGTTTGAAAAAAGGTCCACCCAAACATATTTGAATAATATGGATTTTATATACCTGGGGCAGCCAATCTAATTGTGTGGGTACAGGGTAAATATATTGAAAACAATAAAAGTATATTGCGAATTTTTTATTACATTTTAAAATGAGTTATTACTGTTATATTCATAATCCTAAGAAAAAGTATAGGCTGTGCCGCGATATTCATAGGTTCATACGTAAAAAAATACGATTGCGAGGAAGATAAAATTTTGTCATAAAATTTAACTGTAATTCTGTGGAAGTAGGTATTTCTCAATCGGCAATTATTTAAATACGAATAAACGTAACAGTAAATGTGTATGTGTTCTAAAATATACA
This sequence comes from Anastrepha fraterculus, assembly GCA_037575425.1. Lineage (NCBI taxonomy): Eukaryota > Metazoa > Arthropoda > Insecta > Diptera > Tephritidae > Anastrepha > Anastrepha fraterculus. Next base: position 15,541 of record JAYXIM010027418.1, read on the forward strand.
TATACACATGCAATTACCGTATTCCACAGATGCATTGAGATTTGTCGGCGCCGACTGAGGCGTTCATAAAACTTTTGCGTCAACATTTGTATAGCGGTAAAGGGTATTGAGAGGGGAAGTGGTGCTCATCTCTGCCAAAACGAGTGTGACTCTCAAACAGACTGCCCGAAAAAGGGAGAGTTTTGGTCAACCCACAAGCTCACTATCGGTTTATTGTGCTTGGTTAACTTTTGCATCGTCAGGCTTCTCCTGTTAGACGTACCGCTGAAGCTGGGCAGAGTACAGTAACACAATGCTGTGAAGTGATGGGGAAAAATATGAAAATGAATCAGTTTTGATGTAAAATTGCATATAAAGGGTCCTTTCAAAAGATATGCCTGGATATCAGTAGTAAATAATTCCTAGATGGTACCTTTCCTTGACATTTGTCATGCAGTTAGAGATTTGTCAAGTACACACTAAGATAACGCGATAAAAATTTTAAACTAATTATGAAAATGTTTGATCTTTACGAACAACATATAGCAAAATTCGTGAATTTTCTGATGGAAAAATTCATCCGAATGAGTCGACAATTCAAAGGTTGGTGAAAAAATTTCTCATTTCTGTCGAGGATAGAGAAAATGCCGACAAACCGAAAACTAGACATTCTGTTGAGAATATTGCTGCTGTAGCGCAAAGTGATGCTGAAGAACCATCAGTCGACATCTCGACGTTTTCAATAATTAGGCATTCATGAATCGCCTGTTTGGCAGATTTTACCTGTAGAGGTGCTCGTGGCGGGCATTTAAATGATAAACTTATTCATATAGAATTGTTAATTGCCGTATTTTGCATAATAATAGTGAAACCTGGAAAAATCTAAATTGTTATAGGCTTTATATTAAAACAACATAGAAGCGCGTCTTTTGAAATACCCTTTATTTTCTACTATTATCAACAGAATAAAAAAGTAAACAATTTAATTTTGTAAATTCATTTTTAATTTTACTTTTAATTTTTAAATAATATTTAGAATTGTGTTATTGGTATACCAGTCATTAGTGTTCATTTCCAGCACAGGCAAGTTTTTGAAAAATTATAGCTACAAGGGTTCGGAGCAGTTTGTAATTATTTTGCAAGTTAAAAAATGTATTTGATTTACGGAATTATAGCATGTTGAAGACCTGGATAAAATCTCGATAGAGGAGTTCCGATAAAAGTGTCTATGTATAAATACATAATTACAAATACAAACACTTTGTACTTTCATTGCGATCTAAGGAATAGTATCGATACCTCTATTTCGGTGCTTATTTATTATCAATATTTGAAAGTCAAATAATGGCGGTTTTCTGAAATTGTACACTTTTACACTAAATCGAAAAATTTCCCCATCTGTTAAGCTCAAACTAACGTCACAAAATATCTCGGCATGCATCTTGATAGCAAACTTACATGAAAAATCTATATTTTGAACAAACGGAAGGCTCTAGGAATAAATCCCAAAAGCCTATATGGGCTACCACATCGAAATTCTCATGTTCCTCTGGAAAGTAAGCCCACATTTTACTCAACTATATTAAAACCGCTCCAACATCAAAATACTTCAAAGATTTCAGTCGAAAACTCTCAGACCGATCTCAATCGCCCCTTATTATATCACAAATTCATCGAGAACCGATCACACAAAACACGTTTCCAATCGCACTCAAAACCTTTTGGAACAGAAATCATTGCAAATCAGTTAATTTTCACCAGACTCAAGAGAAAGTCTGCAAAATACCTCATATGAAAACAAAAATTAGTCTATTTATCATTAAATTAGTAAATGTTTGCCCCACTGGGTGTATTCCATAAATGATTTTTCTCTTAAATGAATTAAATAGATTTAAGTAAAAATATTTCTTAATGTTTAAGAAACAGATTGCAATAATTAAATGGATTACAAAAAATTATCGGATATTCTTGTTGCCCTATGTCGGTAACTTTAAAGGACTAAATAAATATTTGGTTGGTTCGTAAGGTACTAATCAAGTCATATAATGAATTTTCTTACAGTCAGAAAATAATTGGCTGTCGTTTCAAGTTCACTGAGCATTTATTTAACCAATAAAAACTAAAAAATAGGACTAATGCTATCAAAACGGCGCTTTAGACCTACGTGGTGAGAGCCCGTCTGGTATTTCAACCATTTCACCTACCTAATAGAACATTTACGATACCTTCTGAGCCACCCAATAATATATGAAACATATCAAAGTGGCTTGGAAGAAGTTGTTTTAGAATTTCCTGACCTTAAAATCAAATGCTTACAAAATAGACTTGTGTTTACTTCTTCCGAATTTCTATTAAAAACAGTACTAAACACAATATTTTCCGTAGATTTCATTTGCAAAATACTTGTTTGCTTTTATTTAGATATTTTGGTATCGATACGCTCGGAAATATAATTAAAAGCCAATATAGCAAAATTACATTAGGAGGAGTATTTTTGTATATATGTATGTATGGAAAACTATATTTGCAAGAGAATATTTGCATTATATACAATAGCTACTCTGTTCATAAGCAACTCTATTGTAAGCAATTCATGTAAGGTGGCTCTTTTACTAAATAAAAAAAAAATATTTTCAGTGATCGACCTTTACGCTTGCCTGTTCGTATATGGAAATGCCTCTGCAAGGCCTCTAATGAAATTAATGTGTCTATTACATGAAAAACGGCTACTCAAAAATTGCACATAAACCTTTGGATTCTTTAAGATATTAAAGTGCAATACCAGATATGTTAAAAGGACCTAAAAAAGTAGCATAATAGCAAAGTCAACAAGAAGAACTGCTGCATCTGTTGATCGAAAAACCAAGCCAAAAACCAAGATTTCGGATTTTTTTTCTCAATGCTGTTGATACATCATTTTTGTCATTAGTTAGCGCTATAGAGACATTATGAATAATTTTTGTGCTCGGAAATTGGAGACGGGGACTTGGATGATCTTTGTTTTCAGCAGGATGGTGCGCCATGCCCCACATACTTTTAGACTTTTCTTTGTCGAATGCTGCAAAAGATCGATATTATGTAAACAATTCCTTAACGATTCAGGTTCATAAAGTGAATACCGACTATGTCATTCGTGAGTTAGAGCCAGAAACCATCTCTAAGGGTTTGGAAACCTGAGTTAGCAGGATGCGCTACTGCAGAGCAGCCACATAGATGTAATTGAGTAACATAAATAATGGGAATGTGTGCTCTCGAATAAGCCGATAATACTAATAATATTTTTCTAAATTTTTTTTTGAATTTGTAAAAGAACCCCTTTATATATGCAAATTCATATAAGTAAAGCAAAAAACACTGCCCAGCGCCACAATGCCCTGATATTTTATAATGTCCAACGAATTTTGAAAAAAATATAAAAATAAGTTATATTATACTTGTTTTTTCTTTTTTTGAGTCCTTCACAAGTCTTGAAAATTTTTAATTTTTATGTTTATTATTTTTGTTTTATATTATCATCGTATTTTTTGTCGCAATAAAATTACCTCAAAGTTATTCCCACTGTGCCTTGTCGGCAACTTTCGCTAGTAATTGGATACTGCGTAATGACACTCACTTTTACTTTGAGTAGTTTCTTTTAGCCGTCAGGGGGACTTTTAAATAATTCTGGGGAGTTTTGTAGGACTGCTTTGCTTTAAAGTCAGCTTCTAAGTGAGATCTACTCCTTTAGAGACTACTATGTACCTAACCTTTTCTAGGCTCATATAACATAACTAGATATTTGGTCGCCGTAGCCAAATGGTTTGGTGCGTGAGTACCATTCGGAAGTGCATAAGTTCGCATCTCATTGCAAGAAACACCTAAATGATAGAAATAGTTATTTTCTAATAGCGGCTAACAGTGGGTCGGCAGGCAACGACAAACCTCCGAGGGTATTTCTTCTATAAAAAAGCTGCTCGTAAAAACCGTCTGCCATTCGGAGTCGGCTTAAAACTGTAAGTCCCTTCATTTGTGGAACAACATTAAGACGCACACCACAAATAGGAGGAGGAGCTCGGTCGAACTCCCAAAAAGGGTGTGAGCGTCACTTATATATAGATATTAGTGTGCTATAACTTTTAATATATGTAAATATGTAGTTTTATGTGAACAAAATATTTCGAAAGTAAAATGTTTGCCACATTTTCAGGCCGCTCATTTCTAGAATTTTTGACAACGTTTTTGTATTCGACCACTTACTGTGCAGCGGACTTATAATTTTCTTGCAGTCTGATATTTTTTTGTCTTTGCTATTTCGTTTTAGTGGACGTGTTTGTGTTTTTTGGCCTTTTTTGTTTTGACCTCTGCATTTCTCACTCTTTTCACTTCTGCGCCATCGTGCATAATCTCGACGCCTTCGCTTTCGACTTCCCTTCATCATCATTGTGCCGTTTCAACAACTGCTTCATTTCGGCAATAATCTGCGTGGATTATGTCGAAATTGGAATATCGCATAAAATTTTTATACGTGATTTGATTTTCAAATTTGGCGCTCGGGTGGTTCGGTGTACTTACCTACATAGACGGATACATATACAGTTCGTTGCTGCGATTTTTGCATTTTTCTACGCAGTTGCTCCCTAGGTCTTTTGGCATTTTCTGTTGGCGTTATTGGTACTATTATTGCTGTTGTAGTTTGTGTTGTCAACAACATAATAAGTGAAGGCATAAAGATATTTTTTTTACTTACATTTTGTACTCAGCAGTACACCTTATCTTTTTCATATGACCGGTTTGGTGGTTGAGGTGAATGCTACTATTGGCGTTGGTAGCTTCGCCTGCTTGAAGTTATAGACTGCCACGTGTGCTGCTTACTCTCCCAACTTGCCGTTTGCTTACTCACTTTTTTCATATTACTCTCTGCCAATCTATGTGGCTCTTCGTTCTTTTATCTCTACCCTGTATCCCAGCCATTTTCTTTTTTTTTGCCTCTCCAACTTGACTCGCATCAAGGCTTTTAATATGATTAATGTGTGCTTGACGCGCAAACTTTTTTTACTTTGCCCAACTTCACGATTGTCTCAACAAATACATACACGCTTGCGCTTGTAAATAAGCATACGTGAAAATGCATTTATTTGTTTGTGGGTTTGGATTTGTTGAAAACAAAAATATTTGCACGTAACGTCAAAAGCGCCAACAACTTAGCCAACTCGGTGGGCGGTCCAACCAACCAGACACTTGTGAGGTTTTCAATTCGCTTAATCGTTGCATATGCCAAGGCGCTGAAGTTCGCACACGCAAACACACACACACACACCCAGCGAAAGTAAACAAAATTGCTTGCATTGAAGTTATTGTTGTTGGCGTCAGCAACGCTCGCCGCCAGTGACTGTGTACTGAGGGCTGAGGTTTCGCTGTGGCGCATCTTCACCGTCGATCTTCCTTCACTCATTTCTACCACCTACTCGGGCTTTTGTTCAGTGTCTCTGAGTTTCATTGCGCCCGTCGTGCGCACGTTTATTCTAGCGCGTGTTGTCATCGCTTTAAGTGGTGTAATTTACAAAAGGATTATACAAGTCCGGAAAAGCAGTGGAGAAAAAAAGAAATGAAACAAAAACGCACAAAAAATCAGTCGCTCCACACACTTTAGCGAAATTCCAAACACTTTCCATATGGAAGTGGCAATTTTCGTCTTGATGCTGCTGTCGGCCTGCCTGCTACGTGGCAAAATTATGGCTAATGCGTTTTTCGCTTGGCGACGTCTTCATAAAATTCCCTGCTGCCAACCAGTCGGCTTGTGAAAGTATAGTCATCAACGCAGCGGGTGTTTTGGCGCTGATTTACACGACTTTTCTTTTACGCAACTTTCATTCATAAATGCAGGAGTAGAGGAAAGCATCTAAATGAGAGTGTAATCTTTATTCCTTATACAACTTCCCTTGCTACTGAGCCTTCTCCGTCTCTTACACTAATCTTAGTCATCTTTAGGCATTTATATACTTCTGGCTCATGTGCGAAAATAATGATCTCGTCTTCCTGTTTCAATTCTTACTTTTTATTTCTGTCTTTTCATTATCCCATTTTTATTTCACGCGTGTGCTCTGAATATTAAATTAAATTTTACGCCTACATACCTCTGAACTGGGGAAGTGAATTTGCATCTTTGCTTGATGGTTTTCTGGATGTGCAGAGGTATGTGTGCTGCATAGATTAACGGGAAGTTAAAACGTACTTAGTGCAGAGATTTGATGTCAACTTGAAAATAATAGCACACAATTTTTCATTGGAGGTCTTAAGAATCGACACTTTTATTTAATTGACATAAATTATACAAATAAAACACAAATGTAGTAAGACGAGGATTACAATGTCCTTGCGTACTAGGTTTAAGAGATCTTCGCCCAAGAACTTATTATAACTTTTTGAAATAAAACTTGCTGCATAACTCAGAGTTTTATATTTTTTGTTTCCTCATTGTCTTGAAAATAAGACCATATTAATATTCATCTAATAAAAGTGAATGAATCTGCGTACATTTTTTTAAACATATCCATTAGTTACAATAACAGAATTTGTTAAAATAATGAACCACCAATAATCTTCTTATCGCCATCCTTTAGTGATTCAGTTAATCCAAAGTCAATATTTAGCTGAAAGAGCTTAGTTAAATGAAATTCAAAAAGAGAAATTCCCTATTAGGTAATTAACGTGTATGTTAAGCTTTGCAGTTGCGGGCGCTTTGCAGCTCACAAAACTATTTGCAAATACATGTAAAAATATTTATTATTGTATACATACGAGGGGAGCCTTTTATATGTCGGGATTAGAGAACAAAAACAAATTTTAATCATCGAGAATCACTTTATTGTTTTTCAAAATATTCTCCATGAAGATCTATACACTTTTGCATGCGTTTGAACCAATTGTCGAAGCACTTTTGCCACTCTGAATGAGGTACCTCCAAAACATGCATTCTGAATGCCGCAACCGCTTCTTCAGGTGTCGAAAAACGTTGACCTCTTAGTTTGTTTTTTACGCACGGGAATAAAAAGAAGCACAGCATCAATGGTTTTTGGAACAACAACTGATTTTGGACGACCTTCACGAAATTCGTCTTGGAGTGAACTACGATCACGATTGAATTCACCATACCATCGATAAACACTGGTCCTTGATGGAGCTTCATCGCCAAAAAATGAATTAAGTTCATCCATGCAATGTTCCTGAGTTAATCCACGTCGAAAGTTGTAAAAAATAATCGCACGAAAATGTTCACGATTTAATTCCATTTTTGGACCGAGATGAATCTTTTAAGTTACTGTAAACAACACAAATAGCGCTGGTATTTCAAAACGTTCTGAGTACGTAAAAGCCAAAAAATGTCAAACTTTGCGATACAGCTGTCAGTTGCCAGATTGCAACACCGGGGTTGCCAAATCCCGACACATAAAAGGCACCCCTCGTATGTGTGTGTCTAAATGAATACGCAAGTGTTTGTACTAAGGTGCCTAACTAAAAAGTTGCAGTTTCTCCAACCGAATCATAAATCTCGGCAATCCTTTGTGACATCTACCGAAATATTTGGGCTCTATATAGAATTATCTAAAAAACAAGAATAAAATACATCTACAAAAAATTAAACTCTTTAATTAAAAAAAAATTAATATTTCAAAATGTATTCTAGTCAGTGAGCTCAGATGAGACCTGCAAAGAAGCTCTCTCAGAGAGATCTGCATGAAAGCTAAAATGTAGGCCAAGGAGTGGGCCCGACTATTTATGAAAATTTTATGTTTTATAAAGCTTATTTACTTTGAACATGTTGACAGGTTACAAAAATATTACGCACTTCTTTATATTTATAATACAATTTTATATCGAATAAAAAAACTGCGAAAAAATTTAGACATAAACTTGATATGCTGAAAAAAATTATGAAAAACTCCACTTACAGCAAAAAATTTTCACAAAACGTGTTTCACAAAACACTTACATTGATGGAAAAGTTTAACAAAAACTTGATGTACTGGAGAAAGACTTCGAACAAAGTCATTTATTAACCCCTTTATTTATTGGAAAAAAATTAGGAAAAATGGTACTTTATATAAAACTTGAGTTACTGGATAGAAATTCTTAGGAAAAAAATTTTGTGAAAACTTGATTTATTTCAAGAAAAACTTGCTTTATATGAAAACTTCTAAAACCAAAATATTTCCTGAATTTCATTTATTGAATTCCGAGCAGTTTCTCACGAAAAACTTAGTATATCCAAACAACTTCTATAAAACATTTTCTTAAAAATTGGATGTACTGGGACAATTTTGAAAATAATTTATTTATGAAAAACTTGATTTATTATAAAATGAAAATATTAAAAACTGATTCTGGAAAAACTTGAACAATAAAATTATGCGCGAAAATTTTATTTATGGAAAAAATTATAAATAATCATAATAAAAATATTCATAAAAACCCTGATATATGAAAAAAAAACTGCAGACATTTTTCACAAAAAACATTATTTACTAGAAAAAAAATTTGAAAAATCTTCCATCTTCTGTGCGATTTAGTGGAAAGAAATTTTGAAAACAAGTATTTATGAAAACATAATTTACAAAAAAAAAATGTTTTAAGAAAAACTGCATTTATGAGAAATAATTCTAAAAAAATATTTAGTGAACAACTTCATTTATGGAAGAAAAACTAAATAAAAATTTTATGGAAAACTTGATTTATCGGAAAAGTAGGTCGAAAATAGTGTCTCCTTTAAAGTTGATGTACTGGAAAGAAATTTCGAAGGAAAGTATTTGTGAAAGCTTAATTCACAAAAAAACATGTTTCATGAAAAATTGGGTTTATTGAAAAAAAACTTGTAAAAAAATGTTTGTTGAAATATTGGTTTTTTGGGAAAAAAATTCGAAAATAATTATTTTATGAAAAACTTGATTTAATGGAAACAAACTTTAAAGATAAATGATAAATTTGATTTATTGGAAAGAAATTTCAAAAAAAAAAAAAAGTATATCACAAAAACTTAATTTACTGGAAAAAATGTAGAAATATTTACAAAATTTTTGAAGAAAAATTTGGCTTATGAAAAACAATGCAAACAATTATTTCATTAAAAATTATTTATCGACAAAAATTTCTAAAACGTGGGTTTCAGTGAAAACTTGATTTTGGGATAGGTATTTCAAAAATATCGATTTGAAATAGTTAAAAAAAAAAATATTTGGAAAACAGTACCGATTTTTGTTCCTTTGCAAGGATGGTGCGGCACCTTAAGGTATACACATACATATGTATGTATGTATATTGAAGCCCGCTGTAAGTGAGAGTAGTTGAGCGTGGCTTATCTGTCGTCAGTTTGAAGGTGAGCATTTCAATCCAGTTATATGTGCATGAAACACTGCAGTTTTTTTTATATTTAGATGCAAGATTTTGTTTTTATACAAGAAATAACAAAAATTATGAAATTTTTGAGACGATGTGCTCCTATTTAGTAAACTTAAGAGGTTTATTACTTAAATTATTAAAAATAATAATAACATTTAATTTTTTTAAAAGCTTTCACCCCACAACCACAATTCTGGCATAAAAAACCTGCTCGTGAAAATCATTTGCTCTCTGTATAAAAAAAAAGTTGGGCCAAAATTCACAAGGTAGAAGAGAATCGCGGCCTAACCGTGGCCTCAATGTTGGATTATTATTTTTAATGCGTTCATAAATCGGTTGTGCCGCGCAGCTGCTAATTACATATGCAAAATGCATTTGCATATTGTCCACAAGTAAACACCTACCCATAGTCTAATGCACACGCACACACACACAAACTGACCAAAACAAAAACCCAAATATACTCGCATTAACTTTTAGCAATGTTTGTTTGTGTGCGCTTTCATGCTTTGGAATTTTTTATTTTAAATACATTTCAGCTTCGCTGGCTTTCGTTTACCTTTGCTTTGCCGTTGTTGCTTTGCACTTAAACAAATTAAATTGTCAATGATTTGCAAACAACCGCAAAAAGCAAACAACAGAATAAATAAGTAAATAAATTCAGGAATAAAAAGAGCGAACACCTATTCACGTACATACACATACAAACACATGCAAAAAAAGCAAAAATTAAAAAGCTAAAAACCGATTTTTTCAGTAGGCAAACAACATCCGACGTGTCGCGTTCGATGGCGAATGGCTGCGATGGCGATTGTGGCCGGGGCGGTTGTTGTGGTTGTGGCTGTTGTGAGTTGGGAAAGTAAAGTAAACTCACGTTTGTGTATTGATTATGCATATGCATATCTTTATGGTTTTTGTTGTTTTTTACGAGGAAAGCCTGTACCGATGTCCCCTGTACTATTGTTAATTATTTTGTCGGTAGCCGATTTGAGCGCTAGGCTCAACGGCGATTACTTCAGTTTTTGCTATGAATTCTATTCCAAAAAGCCCAACGGCCGACACTTCGACTTAAAAGATCTTTTATGCCCTACTATCATACTATTTATGCTTTAGAAGTAAATAGTTAGTACTAGTCCTATTGACTGGCACGGCTACCTTAAATATTTTACATCAGATTCTATTTAATCTAGATGTTCAATGCCTCGGACTGGGAATTGGTTGAAAGTCAAATTATTTCGGTAAATTTTCAGCCTTGCGGACAAATTTCAAAATATCTGCATCAGAAGCAACTTTGATTTCATTCGAATACATTTGACATCGATGAAAGTTGTGCAGGGTTATTTTCGCCAAGGCAACAAATAATAGGCTGTTTCCATTCTCTTCCACGTCTTCTTTTGATTAAAAATGGGAACCTAAAAGCAATAACTTTAGTTATGGAATGAAAGAAAAAAGTTTGCCGGAGTCACATAAGGTGAATATGACAGTTGTGTGCAGTGTTCTGCGACAAAAATTCAGCCAGAATGATGGCCCTCAGAGGTGATGAATTTCTCTGGTATAAGAACCAGGTGCCCACAAATTCGCGCTTTCACTACAAATTTTGTCTCTTACATTTCGCACAACGCTCAGATAATATATTTTCTTTACCTCCTGAATTCTTTTGCATTTGAATAATTTCTAAACGCTGGCTTTCTAATTAAATTCCAGTACTTATTTGATAGAATAGGTATACGTTTGGCAGAGTCAAGGCTACAATAGATTAATGCTAACTATCAGTGCTTTATAAGTACCCTTCCCGCTATAAACACAAGCACTTATGGTATATCAGATCGAAGTTACATTTGAGATCCATACAAGTTTTTCAATCGATAAAATTACTAGCTTGGTGAAGCTGATAATCCAGGATTTTATAGGTATAATTTCAATCGTTTTCCTTATAAATCACATCAATTGGATTTCCTCGAATTGAGTGACATTCTACTATATTAGCCTCATATCATTTCATCATAAAACTATACCTCGCAACAAGACGAAAATATCTACTATATTTATGCATTTTATACAAAATTTAGAAAAATATACACATTTTTATATCGATTCCACGGTCAATTTTAGTACCTAGAAAGATTTGAGGTATGCAAATTAATAGTCTATTAAATTTTAGAATCATACAATAAAGCGCAAGTTGGAAATTGCTAAAAAACCAGTTGATTTTTTGCAATTTTTTTTCTTGACGAGATGAAATAGGGATGAAAAGGCTGTACATTTTTTCTAATTAACCTAAAAAGTTTCAAACATGAATCATACTTTTTTAAAACAATAATAATGAAGAAATAAACCAAACAAAATTTATATTGTTTTTACATTTCTCTAAAAATTTATTAGATTTGGTGCTGAACAAATAAACCGAGTCTTCTTAGTCAACATAACACATGGGCTGAAAAGTCCCAGAACTAAAAAGAAAATAGGTTTTGTATTTTATTATTAGCTTTATTCATCAACGTAATTTCCATCAAGAACAAAACAATCATATCAGCGCCGCTCGAATGTTTCAATATCACTTTTGTAGAACGATTAGGCCTCAGTTTCAGCGTTAACCTCCTCAATCGAGCAAAATTTCTTACCGGTGAACATTTTTTTAGGTCTGCGAACAGCCAGTAGTCGCTGGGATTCAAAACTGGCGAATACAGTGGATGTGGGAGCAACTCGAAGTTCAACTCATGTACTTTTGCCATAGTTTTGATTGAGTAGTGGCACGGTGCGTTGTCTTGGTTTTAGTCAAATGCTCATACAATATAAAGCCAACACATTCTTTTGATGTCTTTACAATGTCCTGTTCATTCAAAATAATACTGTAGATTTTTTTGTACATTTTCTGGTGTTACCGCCTCATTTGAACGTCACTGCGTTTTGCATAATCGGTGCCTCTGCGACCACATTTTAAGTCAGCTAACCATCGTTTTGTTATTCCTTCTTATGAAACGGAGTCCTTATAACACTTCTCAAGCCATTTCTTCGCTTGAACGGTATTTTTGTCCATCAAGAAGCAGTGTAAAATTAAAACACGAATTTCTTTTTCATTCATTGTTGTGAAAGTAACAAATGTAGTGCCACTCTTAGTACAATAACTCACGAACTAATGCATAGAATATCATCAAATTTTAACAGCTGTCGTTTTGAGGTTAGTACTAACTGAAGAAAGGTGAATGCAATAAAACTAATGCCATATATGTAGGTATTAGGCTCCGGACTTTTCAGCCCAAGGGTTAAGACATTAGGACAAATGATTTTGTACAAATCAACACAATCAGACTTTTTGTTAAAAAAATCTTTCAAAATTGCGACCCGTCGCCCACAAATATTTCATTTCTTCAATATTCCAAGGAACAAAGAAGTGAGTACTGCAATTCGTCGATGGAGTCGAAGTGGCCCCTTTAACTACTATCATTTCGGGCACAAGAAAATTCGCCTAAGAAGCGGTGCAGTAATCAATTGGAAATAAATATTAGTTTCTTATGGAGAAGAGATAAAAACCTACTCAGCATTTTTCACAGTTGATTATTATACTATCCTCGCCCGTTGCCACTTCAGCTTCGCAAGATTTCTTTTTCGAAACTCGAGTACAAAGGAAGTGAGATTGTCAGCTTTGATTCCCAGGTACGATTAGAACGATACGAAAAGTAATACGATATAAAAGCTACTTTAACCTACTGGGAACGTGGGAATGGAGTGAAAGTGATAAAACATATCATCGGCCAAGTGTGCTTTGCGTTTGTCTTTTTAATATAACTCCCAACATTTCTTGCAGGTCAATGTCGCTTTCATCTCGTCTCGTATATAGCATCGCTTATCGTATGGTTCCAATGTGCATCGAGCTAAGATATTTGAGTATCAAAGAAGCGTAAGACCTAAACCTAGGTAATATTTGGTATACCCATACTTTTACTACACTACTCAGACTCTCTAATGATAGCTAATTAATCTTTGAGTGTCATATTCTTAACAGAAATTCAATTAACTGTAGATTTATTGAAGAAAATCAGTCCAAGTCTTGCTCTTGTCAGACATTCACACAAAATATGTCGGGATGTCTCATCGTTTTGCACGCATAGTCGGCGGTATGTCTTCGAAGACAGAGCCATCAGATGTCGATGCAATCGCAGTCGATTATGTCTGGTGGGGTAACCCATAAGCAGACTTAATTGGGCCCAATTTAAACGGTTTAAGTATTTACAAATAAAAAGAAATGAAAAAAATTTTGCCTAGTTGAGACTTCACAACGTATCCCAATACTTACCCAGCTGCATTTATGTCCACTTATTTAATATTGCATTGATTTCTTCTCTCTAAACTAAAAGCGCTTTTCATAGCCACGTAATGAATGAGCACCCGCAGCTGAAGCAGGTGGAAATTTGGCTTTTTTGAGGTCTAACTTTACTTGAACGTTAATTTTCTGAGTTTTTACGTGGAGCAAAATCTTCAGCATACGCTCATATATATTGACGCCGATTCAAAATAAATAAGTATAACTCTATGAATTGGCTTCACACCTACACTCCAAACTTCAATACCCGATACGTGTCCCTTTGTAAATAATAACCTTATATCCGTTTTTATTTGTGCAAATATTTTTCCTTATGTCCTTTGCTTTCCTTCAGTCGTTTGCTTAGTCATTTCCATCCTTTTCTGCTCTTTTTTGCTTTGTCTACTTTTGTTTTTTGTTGCTGATGCAGACATTTATCATATTTCTTTGTAAGCAAATGTTTGCGCCAATAGTCAAATATCGTAAAGTTAGCGAGACAGACGGAAAAGCATATGGACCAAAACAAACAAAATCACAAATGTACCTAGTCTGGCGGTGGATGAACTGACTCACACTATCGTCCAAAGCACATCATTACATTTCCATTTCATATTTCCTATCCTTCAATTCATGCAAGCTCACATACAGGCAAAAATGTTTATTAATGGAATTTTTTTTGGTGTTTTTCTTTTTATCGTTTTACCTTTATTTTTTACTGATTTTTGGTAAACTTTTTGCAATATTTTCGCTTTACATAAACAAAAATCTATGAGCTGAAAAAAATGTATGAAAATATATTTGGGAGTATGGGCAGATAGTCAGTGTGCTTTTAAATTATTTTATGCTACACAAAAATAAAAACAATCAAAATAATCATACAGGGTTATCAGGTTTAGGTCGAGCTTTTCACTTCAATTTGAATAATAGTCCGCCTTGCCAGCTTAGATGTAGGAAACGCCTTCAACAGTATAAAATTGGCGGATATATAAGGCTGTCAAAAAAGTCTTGCGGTATTTTTATTGAATTTTCAATTGTTCATAAAATTGGTTATAATAATGCGATTTAAGTGAAATATGCGCCGTTTTGTTCGATGACGAGTTCCCAATGAGATGCCAACTTCATAATGTCAATTCGGCCTCTGTTGATCAAAGATGGCCTCTTCTGCATGAGTGCTGCATTCAAGCGGTCCAGTTGTTGGCAGTACAGGTCCGAATTGAGCGTTTGGCCATAGGGGAGCAGCTCATAGTGGATGATTCCCTGCCAATCCCACCAAACACACAGAAGAACCTTCCTGGCCGTCAATCCAGGCTTGGCCACCGTCTGGGCAGCCTCACCGCTTTTCGACCACGACCGTTTGCGCTTCACGTTGTCGTAAGTGACCCCCTTATCATCGCCAGTCACCATCCGCTTCAAAAACGTTTCGATTTTGTTGCGATTCAGAAGCGATTCGCATGCATCCATACGGGCAAAAATGTTTCTTTGCGTCAAGTCGTGTGGCACCCATACATCGAGCTTCTTTTTGAATCCAAGCTTCTTCAAATGGTTTATAACGGTTTGATGGCTCATGCCCAGCTCTTGGCCGATGCTACGGCTGCTACTATGCCGGTCTCTTTCGATCAATTCAGCGATTTTATCGCAATTTTCGACGACAGGCCTTCCGGACCGTGGCGCATCTTCGATCACCTCTGCACCAGAACGAAAACGTTGAAACCATCGTTGTGAGGTGGAAATGGAAACTGTATCGGGTCCATAAACTGCACAAATTTTATTGGCAGCATGAGATGCATTTTTGCCTTTATCGTAGTAGTACTGTAAAATATGCCGTATTTTCTCTTTATTTTGCTCCATGTTTGCGACGCTATAACTCACGAACGACTAAAAGCAAACAACAATTAATCAAACACGTGTTAGCATATGAAAAGAGCTTTCCAAAAAGCTCTAGCGTGAACCGATGCGACGAATACAACTATAACTACGCGCTTGCAAAGACAAGCTTGCGAAAATACCGCAAGACTTTTTTTGACAACCTTATATTAGCCGTCTTAGAGCTAAGGATCAAAATTCTCGAATACCTACAGCGCATAATGAGGGATTACTTGCGTGACCGCAAACTTGTCTATGAAGCCCCAGAGGGTTCTCGATGTACATAATTCACATAAGGAGCGGCACAAGGATCAATTCTTGGTCCCGACTAGTGGAACAATAGCTACGGCGAGATATTCAAAATAGAAATGTCCGAAGGTACCACCTATCTAGTCAATTTTTCTACAACACAAATGCTTTCGGGGCACAGGTATTTCAAGAATACCCTGTTCACAATAGGGAAATGGGAGATCCTCACATGCATATACGGGGATGCCGCTGAACACACATTTTTCCAATGCGTGCGTTGGGAACAAGACACATAACTGAAAATTTAATCGACAAAATGCTAAGTAGCGGGGAAACGTGGGAAATTATTAATGGTTCCGCGGACAAAATCCTCCGGTTGAAAAAGCGGGACCTGGACGCAGGCACACAAGAATCGACCTTGTAATGAGAAAGATGGAACGCCAGTTTCAAGTAATCCGGAAATGGTTCCAAGCTGGACGATAGTTCCAAACGAAGGAGAGATTTTTAGTCTCCGGACATACCATTGCTGCGACGGAAGCTTGGCGATGCATTAGGCATTTTAAACCCCTTATCCGCAAAAAAAAAATATTTTTTCTAATAGCGTACTCCCGTTGGCTAGCCTGGTAGTATATTTATATATCTGTAATGAAAAAAGTTCTTTTTAAAACCCGCATAGCGCCAGGAATCCTCAATTTCATGGAAAAAACAACATCAAGGCAGACCCGCTGATTTTATATCAAATATGAAGTATTGCAGATTTCTAAAGCATCCCTAGGTCGCATTTTTTGCTTTTCAAAATATTCTCCTTGAAAGTCAATACACCTCTGCATTCACTTCAATAAATTTTCAAAGCGCTTTTACCACTTAGAAGTGGATGCCTTCTAAACGAGCTGTTTAGCGAGCTTCTTCCGGCGTTGAAAAAGTTGATCTGGAATTTTATTTTTGATGTTCGGGAACAAACAGAAATTATATTACCAATTCAGGGATGTGGTGCGAATGACGCATTCATTCGATCTATTGAGTGCTCAAAAACTCTCTCGTGTGAGTGGATACGCGAGAGCTCACATTGACTTGGTGAATAATGATTTGTTTTCGGCTATTTGCTTTCCTGAATTCTCTGAAAACTTTGGTTGTCTACCTATTTTAATTTTTTCTAATGGTAAAGTTGAGAAATAAATAGAATTTGCGGAAAAGCAGGCTACTCTTTGTTTGAAGGCGCTTCTACCGCGAAAAACTTTTCTTGGGTTAAGCTCGTCTTCGCACACTCATACTGTCGATTGGCGTCTTATTTCAGACTCATATGTATAGATCCAAGTTTCGTCACCTGCTACTACAGCGGCTGAATTTTCTCACCATTTCTTTACACCAAACGCCAATTATCAACTGATGCGATTTCCAACGAGAACAAATCTTCTTGATGCAATATTTAATGTATGCGGATTCCACTAATGCTCAGGAATGTCTCTATCTCGCGATATGCAACATGACAATCCTGCGTCATCAATTGACGCACAGCATCGATTGGTTCCGTTTCGCGAAATTCATCGGCCATTTCCGGGAACCCTGTATATTTAGTGCATTACCAAAATCAGTGATTAGTAGAGTTTTAGTTATGTATTCAGCCCGATTTGTTTCTTCATGTATTAATTTGCAATATTCTCTTTTAATTGAAACCCTATTCACACACAATTATCAGATATGCAAATTTTTAGTGTTCTAATTTTTTCCATGATTCACTTTGTAAATTTTTTTACAACTGTGTTGCTATCTTTCGGTTTTGTATTATTTAATTAAATGTATGCTAAATATCATTTACAGAATATTTGTTCAGTAGATATGATTTGAATAAATAAGCAATAATTCAGGTGCATATGACAAAAACAAAAAATGGACACGTGATTAACAACATTTTTATGCAAATTTTGGTTATAAAAACTAAGAAATTAAAAAAAATTTGAAATAAATGAACTTAAATATAAAATTCTAAAAATGATATATAGTAAAATTTCATTGAAAAATTGCTGCGAGTTTTATGGAAATTTAAAGATTTGAAATTTATGGAAAAGCTGTACAAATTTTACTACAATAATTATTGGTTTAACAATTAAGTAATTGCGGATTTCACTCATAGATGGCTTCAGTTGAATTTTTAGGTTTGCAGTCGTAGTACAAATGTAAAACACATTTTGTTATTTGATAGTTGGCAATTCAGCTGTCAGTCAGTAAAAAAGTTTGTTGATCGGTTGCGTAGTTTTCGTTTGGCGTTCGTTGAAAAATGGAAAATCAAAAGGAACATTTTCGTCATATTTTGCTTTTTCATTTCCGCTAAGGGAAAACCGCATCGCAAACTTATAAAAAGTCATGTGCTGTTTATGGTGACGAGGCCTTAAAAGAACGGCAGTGTTAAAATTGGTTTGC